>VUQH01002218.1:20567-55425 GCA_015106775.1 Etroplus canarensis
CTGCATAAGAGCATCAACATGTAAAGGAAAGCAGCAGAGGTGTATATTAGTGAGTCGCACACTTATATGCTGCGTTCCTGCAGTCGCAAGTTGAATGTGTGTTGACGGTAGCCCCGGCAGCGGCTTTGACAACGTGCTCCGTTTACAGCACGCCGCAGAGCGGTTGACAGAGCTCTGGAACTCTCCTACGTAAGCACCGAGGTCCCGCCCCGCCCCGCCGCTGCCCGCTTCTCTCCTTCCACTCGCGCTCTCCTCGCCGTGACGTAAATGCGGTCTATTTTGGAGTGCTACGTCGCGTTGCCAAGGGGACCACCGGGGGTGTGACGGGGGAGGAGGAAGGAGGAGGGAGAGACGCTCTTTGAGAGCAACGATTGGTAGAGGCGGACGCTTTCGGAGCCGCCTGTCCAAACGTATTAACGCTCTTTAAAATGGTTATTAAGGCAAGTCCATACTCCCCCGAACAGAAAATAAAAAAGACATGCGACCTATCTGAGCTTCACATGTCTATTTTTAGATATAGCCACAGGAAAAAAGTTTAGACCCACTAACAAGCACACTTGAAACTTGCAAATTTTACATTGACTTTTATAGCCCACCTTTATGCATCTTTTTAAATGGTCTTAAACGTGTAATTGTAACGTCTTTAAGTGTATTTCAAGTAAAATGCAGCATTCTTAGACACACTGTTCTATAGGAAAAGACTGACTGCCCAAAAACACTTTTTCTCAAAGGTATTTTACAATCCTCTTCAACAGATCCTATGGTGGATGAGTTTTGATTTTGTTTAATGACATCATCAAGAGGAGGGGGGAGGCCCTGAAAATGCGATCATATTTTCCCAGTTTAAAAAAGTATATCTGGGACGCAAGATATTTTTGTTGGGCACTAAACTGAGAGGCATTTAGCATGTAAAGGACATATTTTATTTGAAAGTAATCTTTTCAATTCCCTTGCTGAGTAAATAAAATGAGAGGGAGGAAGGTAATGTTTATTCTTATGCCATAGACTTTTTACTCCCATGTATTCCCATTTTTATCCTGATAACCTATAGAACTGTTTACAGTTATTTCAGTTTCTGTTTTGTCCAGTCACCTACTGGCTTTCCGTGGAGGCGTATCCATCAACCGACACACCATGTTCTCAGCTAAGAGATTCTCGTGAGACTTATTTATAACTGTCAAAACTGGAAAAAGAACATTCAGAGAATCACCTTTCACCAGTTTCACCCAGTTATTAGAGGTTTCCCAGTCTTTATTGTGGCTGCATTTTCTGTTAGTTGTGGAAGTTCTCATTCTACAAATCAACAAACCTTGTGATTTGTGTAGACTAACTTTAGAAAACTACATCCAATCAAAACGTGGGATATTCTCTCAATATGTGGGACAGAAAGATAATAGATAAAAATGTTGTGCAGCCCCACATAAAGAGGGCTATCTGGTCCCCCCAACTATAGCATGCAACAACTTTCCAACATAGGACGTTTCATGGAGTCTCCAGCAGTACTGACAGTGGCTTTCTCAAAATGCCACCTTGCAAACTAACTCCCTTGTTGTGTCAATCAGACTGGTAGCCCGACTGAATGGATGGTAGGGTAGGGAGCGAAACAGCTCAGAAATCAACACAGAGACACCTTAATATAAATTGATTTTACACTCTGCTTTAACGGCACTTGTCAGTTTTTATCTATATCAAGTGTTAAATTTACTGAACATAAGCCGTTGCAAAATGGTAGCTGGAAAGTTAAAGTTAAACTGTGGAGTAGTATGGTTTTACTGAAAACCATCTTGGTTTGGCAATGCAGCTAAGGTTTGATCATTTAGTGGCTATAACATAAATAACTATGTGTATTTTAATACCTCAGACTGTCAATAATCCTAATTCCCTCTTATCTAATTATGTGGAGCCATGCATGTTAAATCATTTGTATCAGTACCTTATGAAACAACCTGACAACACTATTCCTAGTGTATGTGACGCACACTTACAGAAGGACTCTAATACCATTACCTGTAGTTTTGCACACTGTCACATTCAGACACAACAGAGTTGTCACACCTTGTTGTAGTTTATTTACAGTTATATGCTAATAATAGGAATACTATAACATGTAAATTGAAGCCACAGAGCCTCTTTTATCACCACCTATATCACACTGTACTTTTAGGGTTTTGCTTTGTTATGTAATGTCATGCAACTGCAGAATTTTAATCATTTTCTACTTTAAGCTAGATCTCTATTAGAACTGATGAGAATTTCAATACACATTTGCCCTTGATGGCAGTTTGTTCAAGAGGTGAGGTGGTGCCTGGACTGATAGTACACTAAGTGTAATAAAGCAAACTGCCTCAGTCCAAATTTTTCTCTTTGTCTTCTATGATCTGACATGGTCCATAAAATGTAACTGTTTATATCTCTTCCTCAGGAGTGTGTGTCAGCAGCTGCTGGCTTGAGCATTGTGGGCAGCGGGCCAGGGACAAGTGGCGGAGGTGAGATGCCGGGTTCATTCGTGCCAACCGTCACCGCCATCACCACCAGTCAGGACCTGCAGTGGATGGTACAGCCAACCCTCATATCCTCCCAGGCCTCTGGACAGAGTGGCTCCACTGGCACCACAACCATGACTCAACCAGCATCACTGGTTGACCCATTTGACATGCCAGGTCCGAGTTATTCTTCAGGGTCCGGATTTACCCCTCCAAGTTCAGAGACTCCAGGGCCAGCAACTGGCCCTGTTCGCCAGTCCAGGACCCGCAGCCGCCGTACGCAAGACGAGTCTGTGAGTGAAGATGGAGATGTTGGTGTGTTAGTAAGTTTGTGTGCTTGAACGGTTTGTTTGTTTGTTGACCCCCGCATGTTACACATATTGTTTACAAGGAAGCCAGTATGGTAATAGCACTATGTCTCTACTGTTAAGCAGCAGTGTGTGCAAACACTAAAAGGGGCGGGTGATACACAAGAGACTACTCACTGTCTACTGTGGGCTTTTCTCATTTGCACAAACCTACTAAACAGTTAAAGGCCAGTTAAGTGTTGACTGCTCTGGAGGGCACAAACAACTTATATCTGCCAATTGTGACTAGATTTAGGGTTATTTTTTTGTTTGACAAAAGTGATCATATAACAAAATATAAAAATAGCCAGAGAGTTTGAAATTCTTTCTAGAAAAGGACAAATTTGCCCTCAAGACATCCATAGCCGGTGCAGTGACCATGATGCCCCATTAGTTCAGTCTGTTTAGACAATATGACTATTTTTTAAAGCACTAATACGCAATTTTTATCCTAATATATGTTTTTCATCATCATAGTTAACACCTGAGGAGGAGGAAAAGAGGCGTGTTCGTCGAGAGAGGAACAAGCTGGCTGCTGCCAAATGCCGAAACCGCAGACGAGAACTCACAGACAGACTGCAGTCGGTGAGCTTGGCCCTGTTTTAGCTGCCAGAATGAATGATGATGATAATAATTGTATATTTTATGTTACCTCCCATAGCATTGTGGAGTTGAGTAATAAATGCTTGCATGTGTGTATAAGAGAGAGGATTGCGATAATAGGATGCTGATCTGTGGTGAGGACAATTACAGTTCTCAGGAGAGACCACTGTTCATGTGGTATTTATGGGCTAATTAACATGCTCTTCTATAAGCCATTTTATATAGCCTGCTGTAGGGTGGGGAGGTTATTTCGGCTAGAATGATACATTCACAAACATTGAGGTAGAAGTTTGGTGAAGCTTACACTCATATCCTCTCTCTGCTGCACATCTTTCCTCCTCTACCCATTTTACCCACCTTTCCCTTCTTCCCCTCTCCTTCTTCCCCATGTTTTTTTCATTCTCTGTACCTTCCCACAGGAGACGGACATTCTAGAGGAGGCAAAGGCAGAGCTGGAGGCAGAGATCTCAGAGCTGCAGAAAGAGAAAGAACGCTTGGAGTTTGTCCTGGTAGCTCACCAGGCAAACTGTAAGATTCCATACCAGGACCAGCCTCAGCAGGGCTCAGCACAGCTCCCTCCAGTGCAGTCCCAGCTTCCTCCCCAGGCCTTACAACCTCCTGTCTCCATTGTGGGCTTGACAGTGAAGGAAGACTCTTTCTATCTGCCTCCTGCCTACACAGCCCACCCGGCCTCCACACAGTCCCAGCCTCCGGTTCAGCAGCAGCAAGTCCAGCAGCCTCAGCCTGGAATAATGCAGGAGGTAGAGTTTTCTAGTTCTTTCTATGGCTCAAGTGAGCCGGCACCTGGTGGGCCATGCCTTATGGCCAGTGACACTGGTGGTGGTGGTGTTAACCATGACGATGCGGCCATTGGCAGCTACAACACCTCATACACATCTTCATTTGTGTTCACCTACCCAGAGGGAGCCTGCGGGGTCAGTGCCAACCAGCGGAACAGCAGTAGCGAGCAGTCATCTGATTCCCTGAACTCGCCTTCGCTGCTGGCGCTCTGACTGACCGACAAACACACGCATACACAAATTAACATGCACACACATTATGCTCGCTGGAAGTAGAGGCTGAAGCAAGCACATGCACAGTACCAATCGGTCTCACAGATTGATATCAGATTGGACTAAAGTTTACACATTCTGAAATGCATCCTAATTAAGAGCCATATAAATAGTTGCACATTAGATCTAACCCTCTAAAATTCAATATATTTTCATTTTTTACCATATTTGCAACTGGACCTTTTAAGTGAATTAAAACTGGGTTGCAAAACCAAGTCCATGTTGCCAATCTTAAGTTCTCTGATTTAACATTTAATTCACAATGAATTCTCTGCTTGTACTCTCATTGAGTAAGATACAACATGATCACATTACACTCCAACCAGCACAAGTGCCCCCACCTTGTTCCCTCTGTCGGTTGCCCCTCTTCCAGTGCTCTTGCTCCCATCCTTTTCCATCCTTTTCTTCCTCTTGCTGAATGTATTTGTGCAAATCTGAAATAGGGACGAAGGACAGTTTGTTCAGGGTCTCTTCCTGTGGGAGACACATTGCTGATCTCTCGCTCACTTCTAACTGTTCATCTGCTCGACTTCCCTTTGCTTCTTCATTTGCTGCTTGGACTTGGCAAGTTAAGGATCTGAGTGTCACAGCCTCCACTAAATCTTGTGCTGTCTTCTCTAATTTAAAAAAAAATTCTTCTGAAGTCTACCTACCTGCTGTGCGACCCATCTCTACCCATCTCTGTTTTCTCCTCTTCTGTCTCTGTTTCTCCCTGTCTTCTGAAGTCTCCGACCCCCGAGAGCCCGAAGACCCCCGAGAGCCCCTGGGACCTTGAGTGAAAGCCGGCTCAACTAACATGCCCCTTTGCACCCAGTCATACAAGGACATGGACGCAACCCAACCAAACAGACGAACCTTTTCTTGGAGCGCGTTGCTCAAATCCTTACAGTGAACAGCAGCTACATACTTTGAACACGCACATAGACACATAATAGATTAACACAAAAATGCAAGATGGATGCCACTGTCTTCTGCTGAGCCATTTTTCATGATGTTCACACAATGAAGATTAGACACACCTGTTGTGAGGATATAGAGAGATTAAGCAGAAATTGGGGAAGTGCAAGCAACCAGAAAAGGAACTGAGGGAGTCTGGATAGAGGATGGCTTCATCCTAATGATAAATTTTTGTGACCAAAAGTGACCAAAAGTTCAATACAAAGCAACGACAGAAAGTGAAAGTAATCTTTAAAAAAAAGCAACCCTCCTTGTCTTGACTTGCCAACTGCGTGGAAGGGTAACCTCAGTAAAAACACCTCCATACCACAGAGCCTCATCATCCTGGGCCTACATGCGCATTTTCACACCATCACTTTAAAGAACTGAAGATACAGTTGTTTGTTGCAGCGCACCAGCTCAGAATCAGAATCTGTCAGATGTGAACCAATGCCTTTATTTAGAGGAGAGACATTTTTTGTAGTAATTCAGACAACCTCTAAACACTGGGCTCAGTGGTCTCTGTACCTCCTCTGATCTCTAATAGGGATGAGGTGGAGGTGCATTTATTGTGAGTGCGTCCACTCTGAGGCACCTGGCCCGTTTATTTCTTTCTTTATTGAGGTTGATGGGGCCAGTGAGCACAAATGCAAAACCTGGAAACAAAAGGGGAGAGAACGTGTGGGCTGATGTTATGGAGTAAGCGTCCTTTCCTTTGCCTGTGAATTTGTAAAATTTGTTTTTTTTTCCTGTATGTTTGAGTGAGAACTGTTATATATTTTAATGTTTATATTTGTTTGTGTGTTTAATTGTTTTGCATTGACCTCCGCTTTCTCTTGTACTGTTACCGTTTATTATTTTTTGTTTGTTTTGTTGTTTTACATGGGAGATTTCCTCACAACTGTTACTATTATAATTGCATTGTACTTATTGTTTCATTATCTTATTGTATTTTTTCATTTGGCAACTTTGGAGGCATGTTGTGCACTATGAAAAAAAAAATCTTAATTATAAGTTTATACCCATATACATATATACAGGTTACATGTATAAGTATATGTACCATGATTGTAAAGTATGAATGTCTGTAGATCTAAATGGGATATTTTTGTCAAAGAAGAATAAGATAAAATATTAAAATGAATATTTTTCTAAAGGAAGAAATCTATATATAAATATATACATATAAAATGAATTTAAAGTACTGCCCTGTCCCTCAACATGAAGCACGATGTCACTGCCTCTGTCGATGTGTATTTATGTTTTATAAACAAGATAAAGCACTATCCAAGTTACATTAAATGTGTTTATAATGATGATGCCGTTAGAAGGTTGTGGTAATGCTTTTGTTTTGTTTTTTCTCTATGAGGTCTGTCCCAAAGCTACTGACACCTTAACGCCACTTGATCCTTAGCAGAGAGTGAGGAAAAAGCCGAATGTGATTGAATGTTAATGCACATATTAAAAGCTTAAGTGTTCACAGAACAGCATAATGACTAAACTGTTTCATTTTAAGGACAAAGTATTTCAAACCTGGTATGGGTTCCTGTCCAGTATAAACATATCACTTGGTAATGTTTCCAGTAAATTGTGTTTGAAGGATATTGAAGTTTTAGCCTTGATTGGTGGATATTAACCTGTTAAAGTTTATCCATGGCTGTGCTCAAGAATATGTTGCCTGTCTGAGATTTTAAAAAAATCTTGTGATTGTATTTGCTGGATGAGAAGCTTTATTTTCAACAAATAAACATGGTTATTAAAAAAAAGCCAGATTAGTGGTATAAATGTTTGTCAAAATGTGGCTCTGGGTGGTCAGAAAATGGGCAGACCTCTTATATTTTTTTTAAAATGTTGAATAAGGACTGTGTTTGTACAAACGTTGGAGATGCCTTGTTGATCTCTCTCCAAATGCAAATGTGATAAAAATATGTTCTGGTGTCAGAATAAGCATAAAAATATTCAATAGTTCTCATGTATATAGATTTTCGTGGTGCTACTTATATTAGCCTATAATGATGAGACCATTGAGTGGTGAAAGGTTACACATTGCCATTACTGAGTCTCCAGACAAATGAAAATGCTGGCTGTCTCATTAGGACATTGTATTTTGAATGAAAACCAATACCAGTGAATTTATTGCAGCTGAAGCTCTGAATGCTCAGTAATCAGTCTGTGATTTCACCATAGTTGAATATTAATTGTTACATCTCAGAGGGCCCTTGTACTGTACTTGCACTCCACACTTATGCCCCAGGCCATCACATGACATATTAGACTCATTCTTTCATCTGATTTCTTTGCTTTGGAATTAATTGAAATTGGGGGTTTCTAATAAATTGGAAAAGGTGAGAATGGAAGGAAAATGAGAATATCCAGTTACCAGTTATAGCCTGCACCCAGCTTGTACTGTACAATGGCTATGACAGCATTAACTGACAAAGAGCTTTATTATTTTTCTATGATGAGGTGAATGTTTCTATGTATTTCTATTTTTCCATAGTTCCCATATGCACTCTGATTTCATATTATTCCTGTTATGAAATGCAATATTATTATCCTCTTGGATGAACATAATGTAGCAAATTACACAGTGATCAAACTGACTGCTACTATATGTCAAGTGTGATGATGTATTGCTTTAACTATCACATTTTGTTACAGTATTAAACATTATTCTTATTGTTTAAAGTAACATTTAGTGTGAGAAAATCCTTCTAAAGAAATTTATCAAAAAATATACAATTTCTATTCATTTTTTCATGATACACAAAGACTAGCAAGATTATTCTGTTACAGAAAGTCATTGCTTTTGAAACTTTCTCTTACTTTTATCAACATTTTATCATTTCTTTTAAAAACAGAATCTGTACTTCTTTTGCCCTGAGCAAAAGTTACAACTTTGTTAATGAGAAAATATATGAGATAGATGATCAGATGTATTTTAAGGGTACATAAGTAAAAGATATGAAGAAAACTCAAAGAAGGATGTAATTGAGACTACATAGATGATTACATGACTTGCTCATGAAGGTGCTCTGTTAACAAATAGTCTGTTTCTAGTGCATTTACATCAACATAATTTATTCTGTACATCACAAAAATGTGCTGTTTGCTTATTTTTACAACCCTTATTCTCTGTTTTTTAATCTTGAAGCGGACGAAAGTGTATGTCACTCATGCAGTCTGTGCTCTATGAGCTTCTGTGTCTATCATTTAGTCTCTGGCTCCCTTTGCCATCCTAAAAAGTTTACATGATAAAGTTTATCTCACTTTCTAAACTACAAAAGCTGGATGAGCTGTTTCCTTTAATGGTGGTCTGACCAAATTACTCTCATTTTCCAATTTGTGAAGAATTACATAAATAAACAACATATTTTAAGGTGCATGTCTCTTGCCTATACATTTGTTTTACTGAAATCTTTTTGCTTGTGTATAAAAATGATTTGAGTTGAGACTGCAGAAGCTGAGTGAGAACCTGAACAGTGTATGTATGTATAGTTTTTTTGAAGTGCAGTTATTTTACATTTTTCATTATCTTTTATCCTGATGATGATTTTCATACATTTAATAAAATGCAAAAAAAATAGAAATGTCTATCACAAGGCTTCAAATATTAAAGTATTGTCTATAATCTTGTTATGGTCACCCAATTTGATGTACAGTTATTTAAAAGCAGGTGACAGTAAATTCTTACATTTAACCAGTTGGAACCAGAAAACACTTTGTTTTTTGTGGCTGATGATTGATGCAATCAACAATTTTCTACTGACTGGGTGTTTTGTTTCGTATATTCTACAAATACATTGACTGGTGTTTTATGTGGACATGGAGCAAGACAATAACATATTGTATTTACAAATAAGCACTATGCAAGGGATCTACTGGGAAGTCTCAGAAGTACTGGCTATAAATGCCATGTAAGAGTATAATAAATGAACCATGAAAAAGAATATTTCCAAAAGCATTATTTACATAATCAAATAGGATATTAATCTTGTGAAAAGTGTCATTGTGATGAATCTACAGATTCTCCGTTATTTCCCTGTGCTCAGCAGAACTTTATAACACTTTTCGACTTGGTTTTTGAGTTTACCTCACTGTCTTGTGTTCCACTTCTGTTTGAGCTAAAAGCTACAGAATTTAGTATTTAACTAGCCAGATGTCTTGAAAGCACCACTAAATACAGAGTCAATATTTAAGCCCATCAGGTGATCAGAAACTTTACTCCAAATATGCACTTTATGGACAAAAGTATTGGGCCACTCCTCTTAATCATTTTTTGCCACAGGTGTATAAAATCCAAAAAGTCATCAACGCTCTTGCTGACCCGCACCCACCACTAATGAAGGATTCTGATTCTCAATAAAATTAGAGTTTGAAACCTTCTCAGGCTTTAACATCAGCACAAAAACTGCTCTGGGAGCTTGGATGTCCATGGCCAAGCAGCTGCATGCAAGCTTTACATCACCAAGCACCATGGCAGGCATTGGATGGAGTAGTGTGTAGAACACAGCCAATGGACTTTGGAGCCAATGTTATTATAGTAAACTAAATGAGAAAAAATATTTTAGCTAATTGAAATGAAAAATAAAAACCAGACTTTTGATAATAATGAAAACGAACTAAAACTATATGGAGTGCTCACAAATGTGACATGAACTTTCAGCTGCTCCCTTATAATTTCCCCCCAAAGCCTCATTACACAAGCAAGACACACTTTTTATTCTCCTTCCACTTCACAATTATGTACTACTTTGTGTTGGTCTATCGCATTAAATCCCAATAAAATGCATTTACGCTTGTGGTTGTAACGTGACTAAATGTGGAAAAGTTCAAGAGTTTATGAATACTTTCACAAGGCACTGTACACTGTCTGCTGCTCCCTATTACAAACAGCTTTTTGGTAGCAAGTACTGAAGTGCAAATGACTGGGTCAGCATTAAAGTTAAAGGTACTTCTCCCTGATAGCGTCCTGTGTGATTTTTCGGTCTTCTCCGCTCTCTAGCGGCCCAAACTGAGACTTTTCGGCTTATGTCTCTGCCGGAAGTTGCGGAGCTTTCCGGATGCGAGTGACGTCACCTTACATTCATTGTAAACATGGCGTCCGTGACAACAGGTGAGAGCACAAAGGCTCGGCTAGCCGGCGTGAACGCTTGCCGGCACTAAAAATGTTTGCCAGTTCTCTGTTAGGAAGTTATCGCTGGATCTGTGTCTTGAATTTTTGCAGCCGTTTTTTGGATCGCAGTGGTTTCCGCAGAGCAGATTTTATTCAGGGATACAGCTACCGCCAAGACAGTGCTAACAGTGCTAGCACAAAGGGCTGTGTTAGTGGGTTTACTATTTCGCTCTTCAGTCTGTGATTAGTCTTCAAGGGAGAACTATGCTCTAAATTAGCGGCTAGTTTAACCTGTGAATGGATTCATTTGACTCATCGTCAGCGGTAACGTTAGCCAACCAGATCTATATTACATCCCAGACTCCGGTTTAGTTAAAGGCATTATTTCCACACTCTAACCTTTAACATTGCAGGGTTTGTTTTTTTTAAAACTGTGTCTCTCTGACTTGTGCCTGAGTGCTAAGAGAATTTAGTCACCGTGTGTGTGTCAGTGTGGCTGAGTTTCACGTGGGACAGAGCCATTGTTGTGGCAGCTGTTGTGCTTCCTTCACAGTCTGTTACTCCAGCCGCAGGACGGTTCATATGTGGTGTTATAAATAACCTGCAGCTGGCCATGGTCAGCATGTGTTAGACCCCAGTATGCTGCTGTCTCCTCGGGTTTATGTCTCCCACTGGCGTTTTGTGTCAGGCCTCTCTCCCACTGTAATGACCAGGCCAACATACTGTTAATGTGATCACAAGCACTGTGAAAATCAGGGATTAGTCAGTGAATATTCTGGATTATTGATGTTGCATGTTAGTTTCAGACTTTTTCTTTGCTTTACTTCATGTTTCACTCAAAATCAAACACATGAAGTATAATGCAACAAACTGAAACAGATTTTAGCTTTAAGGATAGTGATAGACTTTTTATGACGCTGTAGACTAAAAAACACGAAGTAAAGGACTAATTAGTTTCTGCCCTGTTTACTGTATTGTGTTCATATGTTTGATTGTACTTCAGTTATTTCTTGTTTGACATTAAAATCTTTCAATTTCTTCTCTTAAGCCACCTCAGAGTGGATTCAGTTTTTTAAGGATGCAGGGATCCCAGCTGGTCTTGCTGTCACATATGCAGTTTCCTTCGTGGACAACAGGTAAAAATTCATCCACCTAATTTACACATCCACGTTACTATGTTATGATAAGATAAGAACCCAGCCTTTAAAGGGGTCACAAGCCAGTGCACACCTAGTGATAGTCCCAAGCCCGGGTCAATGGGAATAGTTGAGTCAGGAAGGGCATCCAGCATAAAACCTTTGTCAAATCAAATATGCGAATTTATAATACGACTTCCATACCGTATTGGTCATGGCCCAGATTTACAATGCCCAACTGTGGTGCCTTTAGCCAACAAGGCGCCACTTGAAATTATGCTACTGTTGGCCAAAGATGGGGTGGGGCATGAAGATGATTGGTGTGGCAGAAGATGATGCAAGGGACAGGGTGAAATAGAGACAGATGATCCGCTGTGGTGACCTAATAGGAGCAGCCAAAAGAGGAGGACTATAATAAGATAAGAAATAATTTTTTCATGCCAAAATTTGAGAAATTATAGTGCTACAGTAGTCAAAACACGGACAACAACTTACAAGATAAATACAAATATTACAGAGCAAAACAGCTAGGAAATGTAGAAAATTATTCTAAGACTGCAGAAAAGACTTTCCACTCTGTCCCTGTGGCAGCAAAGGTAAAACAGATGTTTAAAAACATGTAATACTACATGTCCAGTAAGTGGTGCAGAGGGTCATAAGGATGCATTAATTATCCGGTGCTATTCACCACCAGTGAGACCTGGTCTGATCTATGGTGCTATGATGAGACGGTGGCACTGACAAAAAGACAGGTGGCAGAATTGAACATGCTTAACTTTTTAATGGGAATGAGCAGGATGGACAGAATTAGAGATGAGTTTGGAGATAAAGTCAGAGAGGTGAGGTTGAGATGGTTTGAACACATTTTTTGGAGGGATAGTGGATATATTGGACAAAGGATGCTGAAGACTGTGCTGTCAGGCAGGAAGAAAAGAGGAAGATGACAGAGAAGGTTCATAGAGTGAAGGAGGACATTAAGTCAGTTGGTGTGAGAGATGAAGATGCAAGGGATAGGGTGAGACGGAGGAAGATGATCCACTGTGGCAACTCCTAAGGGGAGTAGCTGAAAGAAGAAGCCATTTACTTCGGCTAAAGTCATTTGGATGAGATCTGCATTTGCTGATGGAGGAAACCAGTGTGTTGGTTCAAACCGGATTCAGACAGTAGCAGCAATTTTGAATTCCTTTACCAAGTAATAGTCCAACAGCTAGAAATTGAGACACAAGCCCCTTCCACAATAGGAGGTTTGCGTCAGGAAGGGCATCTAGCGTAAAATCTGTGCCAAATTACCTATGCGGAGGCATCTGCTGTGGCAACCCAAAGGGAGCAGCTGAAGGTGCTTTCATTTTTGTAGTTCAATATTCAAGCCACAGAAAGATTCCTTCACAAATTTGGGATTACACCACTTTTCAGTCACAACTAGCTGCTCAGATTAACTTCCCTGTTCACCCAAAAAGAACACAGGCATGGTCACACTGTGGACCGCAAAGTTTGACTGTGTCTGGCTTGCTGTAACGCAGCAACACTCCACAAAGCAAAAAAAATTACCCTTTCACCTTAGTATAAAATTACATGTAGTGTATCAACTCTTATCAACTCATATTTTTATCCTGATTGTTTAATCCTCTGCAGAATTCAGAAGAACATGTTGATGGACCTCAGTAAAGACATCATGATGGACCTCGGCATTACTGTAATTGGGGATATCATTGCCATTCTTAAACATGCCAAGCAGGTTTACAGGCAGGTGAGGCAAGACTTTATCTTTTAAAGTTACAAAATGCTGACAACAGTTCACTGCTAACATTTGCAGTTACCCAGGAATGTACAGGCAACAGTATAATAATCTGAAATATCCACTCCTCCTTTCTAAATTCATTACAGGTTTGAGGGCAAATTTCTGACAGCACTTAATGTTTTTCTGCTTTCCCATCTTTAGGACATGTGCAAAATGGCAACAGAAGCCATCTCCTCGGGACAGACCAGCGTTCAAGCTGAGCTTAGAAGAACTGCCAACACTCGTAAGTATCATATATACATATATAGCATGAGCCACTATTGTAAGTGTTTAGCTTTAGTTTGAATTTCTGTTCTAAATGAAGTTAAATGGTAAAAGCTGTTCTTCAAACAAAAAATGGTTTTTACTGTTGTTTAAGACTTTTGTTAGAGCAGTTTACAGAGCAGTTTACTTTGCCTTTCCTTAGCTTTTCTTTTTTCTTTCGCTCATACTTAATTCACCTAAAACTCTAAATTGCTTTACTGGAATGACACAACAGTTTGACCTATTAATCAGTGAAGCCAGAAGCATTATGAATCAGTGCAGTAAGTCAGCAGGAATTACGCAGATGAATGTGAGCCACTTGTGGCACCCGTTATGATTCAGAATTGAGCAAGCGGATGAGATTGGGCAGCTGAAGCTTCTGAAAGGCTAAACGGTTGTTTAAAAAAAAAAAAAAAAAAAAGCTATATAAGTGATATAATTGGTAGGCTGTTGTTTGTTTGTTTTTCTGTTTGTTTTTTTCCAAAAAAATAGATCAGACTTTTATTGGCTGCTTGTGTATTTTTACTGGCCCACAAAAAAGCCAATTCAGTTATTTTTTAAAAGTGTTTTATTTAATAAATGTGAACAGGATTGTAAGGTAAAGACCAAGTGCAGTAGTGTACGCAGCATTGCCTTCCTGGGCATGCAGCTCCAGAGCCACAGGTTTGAGTTGCCTGATCTTGGTGGATATTATGTAATTTATTTTTAGATTTTTTTCTCTTAAATTATGAATCCAAATTCAGAAAAAAAATATTAGGAACTAAAGCATCAAAATTAATGTAATGGAGTAAATATTGTGTAAATATTGAGGCTCACCTCTGAAGTTTACAAGAAATCTCCTAAATTTAAAGGCAAAACTAAAAAAGCAGGTCCTCTGTGTACACACAGCTTTTATTTTAGCTCCTCTTCATGCAGTTGTTCTTTTGCTTGTAAAACAATCTGGCAGTGGATGGGAGCAACAGAAAAGATAGCTTTTCTTCACATTTAAAGTATTCACATGTGGTTTGAAAAAAGATATTGTTTTTTTAATGTGAAAATTTTGGCTGTAAGAAAAAAAACCTACTTATTTTGTGAGAGTCCATTTGAATGGTGGAAACACCATCACTAGCCCAAAATATTTCTTTTTTTACTGTCCCCAGACCATCAGACCATCAGCAAGTTTCCCAGAAAAGAATTAAGCTTAATCCAAAGATAAAAGAAAAATTCAATGAAAATCTCCACTGAAAAATGTTTATGGTCTAGGACTTGGTCTAATCCATGTCTGAGAGACGGGCTTCCTCTGGCATTCTGTTATTATTAGGGCACTAATTGATTTTCCCCAACAGGGTTGTTACTGGTTAGTAATGTCACACTTTTGCAGCTGTTTCTATTTGTGATGCATATTGGTACATTGACCTCACACAGTTAGAAAAAATAGAAAAGGAAGAACTGAAATATCTATTGCCACATCATAAACCATCTTTTTAGAGCCATATTTTAGGGCGGTCTGACTCCCCCAAGGATGAAATTTTGCAGATTGTTGTACAGCTCAAGTTCCTAGGTTAACATTAACTCTCAAGTAAAAGACTTTGTCACATAAAAATTAGCATGTTTTTGAAGAGTCACAACAGAAAAAAAAAAGGTTTGGCTAGAAATATAGTGAGTTCCATATAGTTTTGGACACTGATAAATTATTTAAATCTGTTTATTAATACATTTTCAAGTTACAGTTATAGGAGATAGAGCAGGTCATCTACTAATTGGGGTGGGTGAATAACAATGATAAAGTTGATCATAATAGTTTTTGTGACAATATTGTATCGATACAGAAATACCAATGTCAGTATCATATTATATTAATTGCAAGTACAAATTTAACTTTTTACTACTAGAATGATATAATCGGTTACTTTTCCAGTCCACCTACATAATCTACATCTATATCTATTTTCAAATTCATCTTTTCTGAAAGACAATAAAAACAAACTGAAAGAAACTGACTGAGAATTATCTTTTTTTAGATAAAAACAGATATTAACAAAACTCACCTTTGAAGACACAATTTGCTGTTGAAAAAGTCGATAAATCTAAATATATATTATTGCAATACTCAGCATATTGCAAAATGTTAAAAATGGCAATAATATTGTATTGTGAGTTAGGTATCATTGGGTCTTGGGTGATTTCCATCTTTACTACTAATCAGAACATAGTTTATTCCCCAGCTCCTCGAGTCCACATGTCTGGAAGAACCCCAAGTAGTAACGTCCTAAGAGATGCAGGTGCACAGAGTGTGCTTTGGATAAAAAAGTCCTTAAATTGCATGGAATTAAGCTCTGTGTGAATGGTTGAATATGGCTCATTTAGTCAAAGTGCTTTAAGTGCTGAGAAAGAGTTGAAACCAGTCCATTTATCTGTTGCACTATTTCAGGTTTGCTTTTGCACGCACTTGGAGGTGTTACTCTAAGATTCTTGTCCTGAACTTATTTTAAAGAATGGCCCTTAAAAATGTTAAAGATGTATAGAACAAGAATTTTTACTGAGCATATATTGTCAGGTGAATGTCCTCTTAGAGGGCAATTGTTTCCATTAAGAAATTAAGTCAGTCTAATGTTACAATGGGCCCATTTCAGAAAGATGTTTGTAGTTTTATACCTGTCTTAATTTCTCTCTTAGATTTGATTGAGTCATGTTCCAAAAGTTAACCTCACCATCAGGGTTATCAAGATCCCTTGTACATTTTCTGAGCCTACACCACTACACCATTTGTGACCATAAACTTTTTTCAGTGAAGATCTTCATTGAATTCATACTGTATAGTAGTCTGGGATTGACTGATTAGACTGAGCTTGTTAATAAAGTTTTTCCCTCATGAGTCTTAATCCTCGCTGCGAAATTCTTTTTTAATTTGTCATCCTTTTCACTGGCCAAGTACACATTGTTTCCAGATCTCTTTTGAATGCTCTTGTTAATACTAAGATTGATACTGTTTTTTCCCAGTTTACAAAAAAGATTACTGTTACATGCAGAATTTCCCAAGTGAAATATGCTCAGGATGATTCAATGTTTTCTGCTATGGTGAATAATGCTGTGTGCAGGAAACATATTTATACTTTTATCTGAAATAATTTGTAGTTTATTAATATTTAGTTGGAATAGAGTAATCTACCAACGTTTAGGATAAATACAGTATATATTATCTTATTCTGTAGTCAAAGGCTAATTTTGTAAAAGTGACTGCAGAACAAACTGCATTCCTTAGTTTGTTGCCCCCAGTGTTAGACTTAAGGAGAGCTAATAATACATTCAACATGTTCTTTGATGTATGCTTTTAATTTTAGCATGTGTAGACTCATGCCTTTCAAAAGAATAGTGTCCTTGATCTCTTTGGTGCAGAACACAGAGTTCTTTATGAAACAAACTAAGTAATACTGTTTCTATTTCTTAGCTGCCACTCGCATGATTGCCAATGCTTTGAGCCATGATTCCCCACCGGCCACTCCAGCCCGCCGACCTGACAACCGCCTTTCTGTCACAGTGTCAAACACGCAAGCGAACAAGAGTAACAAAGCAGGTAGATGGCGCGTTTTTGGCCAATCAGTCCTCCATTTCCAAAAGGGCCCCCTTGTTTATTCCTTATGTGCTTGCCACCTTGTTGTCAGTTATAAGTCAGCCAGCTGATGAGGGGACTGGGCTGCCAGCAGTGAAACGTCGCCGCGTGACAGCTGAGATGGAAGGCAAGTACATCATCAACATGCCAAAGGGCACCACACCTCGTACACGCCGAATCCTTGCCCAGCAGGCTAAGAAAGGTAGGCCTGACACAGTGGCCTTGCTAACAGCTTACCAAACCAATGCTGTTGCTCTAAACTAATCAAGATGATAATTTTTATGAATTTCACTCCTTTTAAAACTAAAACTGCAGATGGGTGCTTATGAACACACCCTGTTTGCCTCTCACCTTGAGTTCTTTTGAAAACCAGGTCCTTGTCTTTACTAATCCTCCTCACTGCATCAGCAGTCTTTCCCTCAGCAAGCTGCTTGTTTTTTTTTTCCTTTTGTCTCATATTACCCCAATTTTACTTTTCTTTACTTCCTTGATCTTTCTTCCCTGGTATGAGTTTATAATTGGATTCTGCCTCTGAAAGGAGTTACAAAGCTGTCCTTTGATTTCAACTGATTTTCTCTTAATATATGGAGACAAATGTAACATTTTACCTGTTAAAGCTGCAGTGAAATATGTGCGCTACATAAACCTGAGTAGCTGTAACTATTCATCATCTGCTTCATGATAAATTTACCTGCGCAACCTAACAAACCACTGCAGCACATTAAAATACCACCGGAAAGTCAAGTTTGCAGCTTAACTTGCCTAGGAGAAGAATGGTATACTTAGAATAGTGTAATTACTGGGTGTAACGCCACTTCTTTTAGAAAGCTAAATCAGTACTGGCTTGGTTATTTTATAATGTTGACAGTTGTTTCGTATGCTTGAATAGCAGCTTTTCATGTAGGATTTACCAGCGTTGAATAAGGCTTTCCACTGTCGGAAGCGATGTGGCCACACAGGCAACAGGAACGCCCTTTCAAAGAAAAACTTTGAAAGGGATTCTGATAATGCAAGTGCACAAGTTTAATTTCCTCTCGAGCCATTTAAATTACAGAATGTTAACCTGGACTTTTTTGCAATCCTGTCTTTAACTGGCTTATCGGGTTGGCCTTTAGTAATCAAAGTTACTTTTATCTATATAAACAGCATGATTAAAAATGAAAATGAAAACCTAATGGATAAAATACTATTATAAAAAATCTTGAGGTAAAATTATAAAGGTGAAAGCTCGCATTGCTTTTTCAATGAGAAAAACAAAACATCAGGCGAGTTGTAGTTGGAAAGAAAAAAATCTAAACATTAAACATTCAGTTTTAATTAGAGTATATTGATAATGAGGCACATTGGTGAGAAATTTCACAGTTAAAACACAGTATCTCAACATGTATGAACAATACAGGGCAAACCTTAAAATAAGAGATAAATGTTAAAGCATTAACAAATAGAAAAATACAGATAAAGAGGAAAAAATGAGTTTGAATTTTTTTTTGCATTTTTCTGCAGCATTTATGTCTGAACACTAAAGCACTTTTCTTACACCTAGAATTCTTCTGTAACATTTTTTTAATTTTTATTCTAATAATTATTATTATTATTAAATCTCCCAGTCAGGACATACAACTTAATTCCATAAAGGTTGGGATGCTGTTTAAAATATAATGAAAAACAATGCAATTATTTGCAGCCACCATACAAATTTGTGACACCACAATAACTCATTACAGACTTGGAGGAGCTTCACCATCCTTGATAGGTATATACCCTCAGAGGAGTAATAGGTTGCTATTTAATTTCAGCTCTCTGGCCCAAATATGAATGAAGTTACTGGGAAAAATATGTTACAGTTGACAAAAATGTTATATGTATGAGACAAATATCACTTCAGTGTCTACTTTTATACCTACCAGGTAGTGAACAAAGCCCAAGTCCACATAAAGACATAGAAATAAAATTGATCTGGAGCTGATCCAGAAGTAAATATAGATTTGCTTCTGAATCAGTATGGGGGAGATTCAAGAACGCTTACATTGATTATAACAGAACTTCACGCAAATATTCACTAAAAAAAAAGACATGTCATGTCTGAAACACTGTTGTGGCCATTATTCAACACCATAACCCAGGAACAACTGTAGCTGTAGCTCCATTAATTCCAGTATTTTTTGAAACAGTCAGACATGTAAAAGAGAGCAGAGTTTGTGCTCACTAAAAGGAGCTTTAAAAAGTGTTAATCAAAGACAAAAATGAATGTATGGAAATGATTAAAAATATACCCAGCCAGACTTTTAGCAATGCACACAGCTATTTGATGAAACTTCACTTTATATCTTCGAAGTTTCTCTGATTATTTTTTTTTTTAAATAACTAATCAAACCGATCACAACCAAGCTGTCAAATAAATAGTTGTCAGACTTTTTAGTTTATTTGCTCTTCTTTTTGAAAAGGTTTAACGCGCACATCTGTGTTTGCAAGACTTGGCGCTGAATCAAAGGCAGACACGACAACAAGCAGTAACAAGGTGAGGCCTGTCAGTATATATTCATATTGTACTGCACCTTAAAGAAAAGTTCTGAGCTCATGATGTTCCTATTTTTGCAGCCGACCGGTGTGTTCAGTCGCCTCGACACAGGGGATGAAACTGCAGACGGACAGAGGACAGGAAACATGGGTGAAGATGATGAGGATGACAGTGATGGAGAAGGCTCCGTCCTCCAATACGCTGGTGTCCTCAAGAGACCTCCTCCATCCCAGAAGAAAGAGTCAGCCTCAAAAGCACCCCCCATCACACTGCGGCGCCTGGGAGGCAAATTTAAACTACCTCCCTCTGACACTCCCACCTCCTCTTCTTCCCCGAATGGCCTTCCACCTGCTAAGATTAGTGTTCTTCAGAGACTGGGCAAGCCCCCTGCCACACACTCAAACACTATTGTGTCGCCCACAGCTGCGGACACACAGGACAACAGAGTGACCAGCACCAGATCCCGAGCTCAGGAGAGAGCGACTGTAGTGAGCTCCAAGGTCAGCAGCAGCACTGCAGCTGGGGGCGCAGTAATGGGAGGAGAGTCCGTTGGGGCCCAGATGGATGTTAAAGCTGTCAGCGTTTTTAAGAGACTGGGCAACAAGAGAACCTAACACACTCCCCCCAAAATGATTCAGACTCTTTCTTTACATTCTTTATAAAGTTTGTATTGCCAACTTTTTGAATATCTCATTACAAGCAGGATTACAGATAATATTAACTGATATTTTTTGTTTTGTTTAGCATCCAAACTTTTTATTTGAGATATTTCTCTATATTTGTTAGCTTAAAGCATGAGCATGCCATCAGCTAAGCTGCCACTATAACCCACAATTTCCCACATGAGGGCGCTGCTGCTGCTTAAACTTCCCTTTGAGATTCGTCTTCAGTGAATATAATGGAGCTGTAGAAAATGATACTCCTCCAAGATTTATAAAGTAAACATTTTGATGATGTTTTCCTGAATATTGTTCAGAAATTCTTTAGTAAAATGTACAGATAGGTTTTTAAGTTCAGCACACAGGACAACAGTCATCCATAGGAGTAGTCATGAGATTCTCTTCTATTCTTACCTTCACCTGAGAATTACCTCCTGTATCATGTTTTGAAAGTAGGAAATATGTATAAGTGTTGATAAAACGCTTCTGAAATTTGACCATGGACTTGAGAGAGAAAGAGGAAATCCAAATGGTTACACAGAAAAACCTCATCGAACACTTGAATCTACAGAAAGCACCGCACCTCCTCCTCTTCTGTGCTTTGTGGAGTAGAAGTTCACACCTCTGAACTAAAGTCACCTTTTGTATGGTAGTACTGAACATTTTCTATAACCACCTACTTGAAAGCTGGCTCACTAGAATTTTGTTTTTCCTTTTTAATGCAATGTATAGATTTGTTAAGACTTGATTTCAGACAACACAGAACCTGTTCTGCTGCATATTTTTCTAAGTGGATGTTGTCATTATCATGTATCCAAGCAGAGACACTCAGAGATGCCATCGGGCCTGGCTACATGTCGTTTACCCTAACACCAGTGTACAGTTTTGCCAGAGCTTTGTTACACTGTAAATATTTTAAAATGTTTAAAATCACGTTAAGGATTTTTTTGTTTTAGGAAACCATGTAGAGCAAAAACACACTATGAACTGTTAAAATTTTTAAAGGTATGAAGGAAAATTTGAACAAAGTGTGGTTGGAAAAATAATTAAATGAGAAAAAGGGATGACATGTCTTACTGGCAGATTATTTATCAATAAACCCAAAGTGCAGCATTACTGATTGGCCAGGGCCAGTAAAAATGTATGCTGAATAGATCATTTACTCCACTACATTTATTTTTAAGTTTTAGCTGCTATTTTTTTTCTCCTGATATAGGTTTATTATACATAAATATTATAAGTGGGTGTCCCCGTAGCGTAGTGGTTTACACATTCACCTTACAAGCAAAAGGTCCCTGCTTCAATTCCAGGTGGGGACACAAGCCCCTCTCACCATGGAGGGTTGCGTCAGAAAGGGCATCTGGCGTAAACCTCTGCCAAATTACCAATGCGGATTAATCCACTGTGGTGACCCCTTGGTGGAGAATACAAGGGAGCAGCCGAAAGGTACCTTTTTTTTTTTAATAGTGGTGAACCAAGAAGAAAATGTGGCACTGGACAATCAGTGTACCTTGTTCCGCTCCCTTGTATCTTACCCAAGGGGCCTCCACGGACGATTAATCCGCATCAGAGGTTTTACATTGGATGACCTTCCTGACGCAGCCCCCAGTGATGAGAGGAGCTTGTGTCCCTACCTGGAATCAAACCAGAGGCCTTTCCCTCGTACACCATATGTACACCACTACACTACAGGCACACTGGACAATTAGTAACTGTCCAAAATACAGTGTGGCTCAAGAAGTCAGTTAACTACATGATGAAACACAACTGATCATTTGAGAAAACATGGATAAGAAAAAACAGCTGAAACTCTAATCATAAATAACATAAAATGTACTATGTGCAACAGATGACCAAGTTTTGTTAAGTTAAACAAAATGCTCCAATAAACAAATATTCTCACTGTCTGGCACTGAAGGACAAATGAACAATTAAAAGGGTTAAGTGAGTGGCAAACAGCGCTAGAATACAGATAGTTGAGGGTGGAGAGAAGATAGAAAATTTGCAAATAAGAGGGAATGTGGTCGTCAAACTGTATGCAAATACGGGGTAAAACCAGTAACGCCTTTAAAGACATCCAGCGAGCATTTGTGTTTAAGTCATCACCTTTCAGGTGAGGTCCCTCATACACATGGCACGTTTAAAACCATGTGCACTGTTAGTTTAGCCAGCCTTTAGCCAGACTCGCCTTGTTATATTCCTACTACGTCTACATCTTATGAGGCTCCTCTCAGTCTGTACATTCCAGCCACAGCCGCTCAATGACCCGAGCCAGGAATGAGGCTTGGAACTGGGCTCAGAGTGCAGCTGTGGCTGGGTCTGGAGCTTTTTAAATCTGTGAAAGCTGGCTGATCAAGTCCCCCACCCACCGGCCAGCTCCTCCTTAGCAAGCAAAAGCTGTGAGCTGGCAGCATGCATTAGTCTCCCTCCAAGTCGTCTCACTTTTATCTTTTTCGGCATTCAAGGACGTGCCACCGGGTTGACCCCCCTCCTCCGGGTTGCTGTTGTACTCCCGAGGTTTCCTACCTTGAGTGCAGCCTCTTGCTGGCCAGATCCTGGTCCGCACCGTTAGCGGCCGACTGAGCCATGACTGCCGCGGAACTACCTGCCTCCTGGCTGGCTCGCTCCGCGATGAGGGACCTTTACAACGGGAGGCAGGAAGTCCTTTCTTGTTTCTTCAGACCTCCTTCCCTGGTCCCTGCTTCTCCCTAGCCTCTTGCCTCATTCACCACAGTAATGGCAGCTGCTGAGGAAGTGAGGTATTGTGCAAATAAAACCAGAAAAAAAAACGCAGTCCCTCCCCTGAAATGACGTCACGCAGCGTAGCCGGTGAGCACAAGGCAAAGAGTAACTTTCACATTTTAAAAAGCACATTTAGTGCAACTAAAATTTGCTCTACAGTGGAAAAAAATGAGTTAAATGTATCTGTTCTTCTTTAAACTGCCGTCAAGGACAGCAAAAAGTGAACTGAGTTAGAAGAGTAATACAGAGGCAGACTGTAAGACATGATTTAACCTTTTCTTTCATTGTTTGATAAAAGGAACACACACAGCGATGTGCAAAAGTCCTCATTTCTTTTTATTTTGCTGGGGAAAATGGGAAATAGGTGCAACAATTTAGAGAAACGTGCAAGTATAAATGTAAATAAAGTAAATAAGGCAAAAACAGAGTTTGAAATGCTTGAAATTCAATATTTGGTATGACCACAGCCTGAACTCTCTGAGGAAAGCTTTCTTGTAATTGCTTTAAATAGTTCTTATGGATAGTTATCCAAGCTCTCCTTTGGATATTGGCTGCCTTTTGTTCCATTCTCTGTCAAGATGATCCCACACTGCTTCCATAACTTTGAGGTCAGTCCATGAGCAGGGGCATTTCCAGAATTTTTTATATGGGGTTGCACCACCGACTCAGGGGGTCAGATTATTTAATCAGAAATAAATACAGTGTAAAAAATTGGTGCAGAAGACTTTGGACACAGTTTTCAGGCCAATATGCAGGCCTATGTCCTATTACAGATTTATCACGTGGAATGTGGTGCTGCAAAACATTTTTAACATTTCCTTGTAAAGTGCACAGTGCAAAAAATGTTTTTAACTTTTTACTCAAGTAAAAGTTACAAACCTACTTAAATAGCTTAATGGTGCACAAATTGTATGATCAAACTAGCTCCCGGCGGGTGCCGGTGCCACCACTAAAGGTATATACCCAAAAAGCCATGGTTTCTTCATGAATGCTGACCTGACCCCACCCCACGCAGTGTAATCTAAGGCTAGATACCATGGTCAATTTCTTCTTTTTCATGTAAATTGGACAATTAAGAGATGATTTGTGCAGCAGCGAAGCTGATTCCATTATATCCCTGAATTTTTTTTTTGCTAATTTCAGCTGCAGCAACAGCAGACAGCAGACGGCAATTGCAGCAGACATTACATGGTGTCACCTTGTATATGATCTCATTATCAATTTGTTTTTTGGACAAATAGTCACACAGATATGGCTAGTTATTTAGTTAGTGCAAAGATACTATTTTATGTTTGTCAAACTGTGTTTTCTTTTTCATTTTCTGTAGATTAAAATAAAGAAATGGGAACAAATTATTCGTTTTTCCAAAAGGCTGCTTGTGACAAAGTTCCTAAAGATACACTTTTGAACTGGTTCCTTGCTTACTAAGTTCTCCATATCTGCAGACACAACACTGGTTTATCCCTTGTGTTGGGTGCCATTTTTTGTCCTTAAATGACTGATGGGTCAGTGTTAAGTGGCTTCACAAAAAAAAGCATTCCTGTGAAAATGGTCAGGGGCAAGGACTTTCAAGACCACTTTAAGAAAAGTTACAGGAAAGTCAAACTCCTTCGGAGCAAAATATAAAGAAATTGAGATGTGGCTTGAGACTTTTGCACAGTAGTGTATATGTGCACTAACTAATAGTACAGGCCTATCTATCAACTTTGTTGGGAAACTGTAGCAGTAGATGGGCCAACATTAGAAAAATACATCACATTAACCCATTACATCTCAAACAGAAGCAGTCTTCAAAGCACTGTATTACTGTAATGTCTAATGATATAACTTATGAAAATGTTTATTATATATACTTTCAAATTAATGAATGAATTAATTGATTAAAAATAATATAGCTTAACAGAATAATGCAATAATGCAGTCATGTGGAGATGCATATAATATATTTATTTAAAAGCAATAGAAGATTCATCATCTTAGGTTTCCTGGGGTCTTTATACAAGCACTTTAAATCCATTATACATATACTGGCAACTCCTTCATACTTTCTGTCAATATGTGGGTCAATATCGGTTTA
This sequence comes from Etroplus canarensis, assembly GCA_015106775.1. Taxonomy (NCBI): domain Eukaryota; kingdom Metazoa; phylum Chordata; class Actinopteri; order Cichliformes; family Cichlidae; genus Etroplus; species Etroplus canarensis. Next base: position 45,888 of record VUQH01002218.1, read on the forward strand.
ACACAGATAAGACACTTGTTTTATATAAAAAGATGGGGGTTTTTTCCATTTTAAATGGCATTTTAAATGTAACAAAATATGTCAATTTTCTAACAGTAAACCATGTCATAAACATGGCCTTGATAATTTTTGCAGAGCTAAAGTAATTGTACTTCTTTCACAGGCAGAGAGAGAGTCCTACTGAGAATGTGCAAAGTGTAATCACCCTATTGTGTTTCTGATTTGAGGAACTGAGTGTTACAGTTGCCCCCAGTTTTCCCTGCTGGAGCCTAATTGATATAGGACAAAACCTGAGGTACACCCTGGAGAGGTCACCAGGGCCAACACAGAGAGGCACCCACACATTCAAGTGGAGATTACACTGGTTTGCAGACACAGACAGCTGCAGACACCATGAGTCTCATACTTTTTCAAGTCTGCCTTAAATCCACATAGTTGGTTCTGTGTGGTGTGGCAGGGTTTCACAGATGAAGTACTAATATAGGCATGCCCTACTTCTACACAAAAATTTGCAACTATTGTTTACATGTTGTAGTCGTGTACAGTCAGCAGGGGGCAGTGTCGAACAGCCGCTTAGCCCTTGTAATGGTGACAAACTTCATAATATGCAAAGAACTACTTTGAACTACTCATCCAACATCACTGTCTGACATGAAATGTTCTTCTGAATGAATGGGCAAAATTTCCCACAGACACACTCCAAAATCTTATAGAAATCCTTCATAGAAGAGTGGAGGGGCAGCTTTCATAGCTACAAAGGAGGAGCCAAAGGAGGGATTTAGAATGGGATTACATGAAAGATCCTATAGGTGTAATGTGTAGGGGGCCGATACTTGTCCACATAGTGTATTAGGAGATCCCTACAATAACTAAACTTTACCATAGGAGGGCACTGTTGTACTATTGATGAGATGGTGGTCTATAACGTGAATTATTCCCAGGAATGAAGATATTTCAGTATTATTCATTAATTAATCTATTTAGATATTTTGCTAGACATGCATAATTCTGTTATCTATCTATCTATCTATCTATCTATCTAAATAGCTATCTATGTTAGAAGAAGAAGAAGAAGAAGACGAAGAAGACCTTCATTTATCCCACGAGTGGGATTAATAAATTCAAATTCTACACTTCGTTGTTATATACAACTTTGCAATTCATACAGAAGATAGGTTTATTTGTTTATTTATTTTATCATAATTTTCTTACCTCTCAAATGTATATCTATTTATTTATTTATATCTTATTGAGCTTCTGTAACACAATGCAATGCAATTTCCTCCTGGGATTAAGAAATTATTCTGATACACACCTTTCGTATGTAATTAAGTCTATGTCTTAGATTTAGATTTTCTGTCATTTTGAACACAGCACTATAGCTGTCGTGCTGTTAATGTTTACAGTCATGTTATTTTGGTTGCTGTGTATTCAAACTAATGGTTTTGCAGCCCCCCTTGATGCTCCTCTTCTGCTATGCAGTGTAGTGGTTTACACATTCACCTTACAAGCAAAAGAGCCCTGTTTGATTCCAGCTGGTTACACAAGCTCCTCTTATCATGGAGGGTTGTATCAGGAAGGGCATCCTGTGTAAAAGCTCTACCAAAGTACGGATTAATCTGCTGTGGTGACCCCTTGGGGAGAATACAAGGGAGCAGCAGAAGGTACATTTTATAGTATAACAAGATTCAGAAATCATATGTGAAGATAATAGCAATGTACAGAGCTACACATCCATATAAATTTAGCCCACTTCATCCACATGACACCCCAGAATAAATATTAATATGTAAAATAAGCTTAAAGATTCCAAACTGTCAGTGAATACAGGTCTTCTGTTTAATCTATGATGGAAGTGTAAAAATAATGAACAACAACACAGCTGGTAAACCCAAACTCAAATTATCCATATAAGGTATACCATGTTGTTTTAAATGACTTAACTGTTTCTTATTACTCTTATTATTCTGCAAGATAAACCCGTAGTGTAGTGGTTTACACATTTCCCTTCCAAACAAAAGGTCCCTCATTCATTTCCAGGTGGAGACACAAGCCCCTCTCACAATGGAGGGCTGCATCAGAAAGGGCATCCAGCATAAAATCACTGCCAAATTACCAATGCCAATTAATCTACTGTGGCAACCCCTTGGGGAGAATACAAGGGAGCAGCCGAAGATACATTTTTTTATTCTGCAGCATACACTATTTTCATGATTGTAGTAGAAATTAATGACGATGTGGTATCATTTTACAGTTCACAGTAAGAATCTGTGTAATAAATTGATAGATTTTGCCCCAGTGTCATCTCAATTTTATATTAAAAGCTTTCTTGTTCTGTATTTTTCATTTGCCAATCTAAGCATGAGAAAATCATCCTAAGGAGCAAAGGCCAAGCCACTAATCTTCAGAGTATGTTTATGCTTTATTTGTTTTTGTTTGATATTATGGCAGTGAAAACCACTTATTTTAATGAAATACCATTTGAACATTGAGAATAATAAGCTCTCCAAGGCAGCTATTTCAATTTCCAGTTTCTCACCACTCAAAAAACATGTTTTCTTCTGTTTTCACTTGTTTTACATTTTGATGTGTTTTTTTCTTAATCCTCAGTTGGGTCTCACACATAAGTCATGCAAGCAACAGCTCATTACAGACAAAAAGGAGCAGCAAAATCATAATGAGATTGAGGTAAGCTGATTTCAGATTTAAACTGAACAACTCAAATTTGTTTCTCTTTTGTAAAGCAACCACTTTTTCAAAAACAAACCATATGTCTGTACATATTAGGTTATTTCTGATTTTTGTACTATTTTTTCAAAAGGTTGTAGGATCAGCTTGTGTATCTATACCAAACGGAAATGTTCCCCACTTCAATCTGGACATTACTGCTTTCAGGTAGAAAAGCTTGTAAAATATATTGTTCTTTCTGTTGTGGCTATCTTTTCAATTTCACTTGCAATTGATGAGCTCCCTGAAGATGAATATCTTTTATCTGTTCAGTGCAGTTGCCACAACTGTGTTGTGCTCAATACTCTAAGAGTTTGTTTTAAAAACAAATCCACTGATCTCCTCAGTGGATCAGCCCGGCTTGAAGTGTAGAGGCATAGCTTCCCTTATATTTATGTCAAACAAATGACAGGTACAAGAAGAATGCAATCAAAAAGTACATTTTTTACACAGTACAAATTAGCTTTCTGATCAACCGAGCCTGTTCATTCTAATAAATGTGTTGTATACAGTTGTGGAAAGAAAATTTTTCACAGGACTCTATGCAGTAATGTGAAAAAATTAGTCATAGTCCATGGGTTTTGATGTGCTATTTCTGGAGTTGTTGAATTTGGTTTTTATCATTATGTGCTCTCAGCTTGATTATTGTTATTATTGTCACATTTTTTTCTTTTGTGTCTGTGTGTATGTTCTTAGGGTATTTCCTGTTTTAATTTCATAGTTCTTTGTCCCTTTGCCCTAATAAGTTTCAGTTGTGCCCCATTCCCACCTGTTGCCACTTTCCCATCACCTGGTGTATAAATAGTCCTGTCACTGTTCTGTTCATTGTTGTGGCTGTGTCTTCTTAGTTCCTGGTTCCTTGTGTTTTAATTTATGCTTGCATTTTGTATTTTTTGTAAAGACTTTATCAGCCCTATTAAATATTGTCTCCTGAGCCTGCCTTTGGGTCATCCTGTTGCCACAAACCACACAGGACCTCAGTAGCTTGTACAACCACCTTCAGCTGCAATAACTTGAATTAAGCATTTCTGTATGACTTAATCAGTGTCTCACATCATTGCGGAGGAATTTTGGCCTGCTCTTCTTTGCAATGTTGCTTTGGTTCATTAAGAGTTGCAGGTATTCATTTATCCACAGCTCTTTTAAGGTTCCACCACAGCATTTCAGTCTTGTCGAGGGCTGGACTTTGACAGGGCCATTGCAACACCTTGATTCATTTCTTTTTCAGACATTCTGCTGTAGATTTTCTGGTTTGTTTGGGATCATTGTCCTGCTGCATGACCCAGTTTCAGCCAAGCTTTAGCTGTTGCACAGATGGTCTCCAGAATACTTTGGTACACAGAGGAGTTCACGGTCAACTCAAGTACTGGACGGTGCCCAGGTTCTGTGTTGCTTCAAATCAACTCTTTCAGAAGTCTTGTGGTTTGTTCAGATGCATCTTTTACAAACATACTCCATGTTCTTTTAAAAAAGAAGAGGTTTTCTCCTGGCAAACCTTTCAAACAAGCCATACGTGGTCTTTTTCTAATTGTACTGTTATGACCTTTAACATATAACTTGGTAACTGAGACCTGTAGAGTCTGAGACGTAGCTCTTGAGTTTTTTGGAATTTGTCTAAGTGTAGCACGGTCTGGCCATAAGATGAATTTGCTGGAGCATTCACTCCTGGAAAGATTGTGGCATTGTGTTAATACATACCTGAATGCACCAGACAAGCAAACTGCCAAAACTTCTACTTTTACTGAGGTGGTCACGCTGGCTGATGATCATTTAATTAAATGCAATTGATTACTGGTGCCTGGTAGCTACTTACCCTCTTAATTCCTGTGGAAGCAGTAAAGGTGTACTTAATTTTTTGCTGAACTGCATAGAGTCCTGCTAAACGTTTTGTTTTCCACAGGACTGTATATGTATTATCTTTGGTTTTTTCTTGTTTTACCAGTTATAACTGGAATATTATTAAAACTGTTTAAAATTAGATTCTCTGCTGTAGCCCCAGTACCTTTAAGACTGATGGATCAGGTGAAAGCAGTTGTGCTGTGCACTGCTTGGGATGGCATTGTGTTTGTCTGGAGTTTTCACAAGCATTTCTCACAGTAGGATTAGGTTCTAGCCAATTTAGAACATCTCAAGGCCAAACTAACTAAATGCATTTCATCTTCTCCCAGGTAGTGCCAAAGAAGATGAATGACAACATCCTTCTGAAGGATTATGAAAGGTTTTTCTCCTCTCTTGCATCAAGGAGAATAAAGACAGTTTAAATGAACACCTTTGAAGACTGTAGGCTTAATCTAGTGTCGACCCCCGTTATTGCCAGGGGTGGACAGTAATGAAGTAAATTTACCTAAGTACTGTATCTAGGTATATTTTTTGAGTGTCTGTACTTTACTTAAGTATTGCTTTGGGGGAAACTTACTTCTTTCACTCCACTGCATTTGAAAGACAAATATTGTACTTTTAACTCCTCTATATTTCTGTCAAAGTTGTGGCATACTTGCAACATTTGCTCTGAAGTCAGCTGATGAATTCTCTTTTTTTTCTTCTAAAATCCTAAAGACAATAAACCGTGTTCATGTAGTTTTGCACCGTTTGTCTGAGTGGTGAAACCGTACCTGTATGAGGTTGAACAAGTGACTGTTATACATCACTGGGTTGAATACAGAGCAAATGTCACTCAGCTCAGGTGGTTCCTTTAGCAGTGGTGCGCAAGCATGATGGCTATGGCAGAGAACGATAAAGGTTCTCCACCTGAGCACCCATTACCATAACTCATAACCATTTTTGAGCTTTTTGAAATAAGACTGATTTGAATCATTTTAAATGTTTGCTCAAACTTCCTCAAATTCACCATCCAAAATGAGAAAGTATGTCTCAAGTTGTTGAATTTTAATTTCACAGTTAAATGTTATTTTATCAACTGTTAATCCCATAAATGCAAAGCTGATTGTGAATGTCAGACCACGTCTGTAACATCTCCCAGTAAATGAATGGTTGTAATTCAAATTTGTTTCACATTTTAATATTTTTTTCATCATAATTAGAAATCAGTAAAATTCAAAGGAATTGAATGAGAATTTAAAATTGTATTATAATCAAAAAATCTTGGGATTTAAACATATCATAGGCATTAAAAGGGAAAGTAAAACATGCAGTATTCCAATCTGATTTGTATAGAAGTAAAAAAAAAAAAAAAGATATTTCATACAGGCTATTGCATATGTTGGCATAGGTACCATTTTCATACACTATGCATATTCTGATTCCTACTTTTTTATAACACTATGTAGTCTTTATCTGAATGTGTTAGAGGGTATGGCTACATAGGCCATCAGAAAAGAGTAGAGAACTTGCCACAGAGACCTTTTTCTTTTATGTTTAGTATAAGTTGCGTACCAACATCACAAACATCACAGAAGTGAAAAAACAAAGGGAGCTCCAGTAGCATCACGAATGAGAATATACTGCCCAAACACATAATTCAAAAAGCCCTATACTTACTGGCAATTCAAAAAAATGTGATGTTTTCACACTGAATAAAGCCTGGCTGATATTTCTGTACTCAACTATTTTTGGCTCTTCTGTTTTTGTTCCTGTTAATTTGAAGCTAAAAATTTGTAGCATGCAAGTTAAAAATCATATATGGTTTCAAAATAACCACAGCATAGCTGAACATACTCCCATGAATTCTTTACTGCACTCGTGCATTATGAAAATACATTTTAAGATTTTTAAATGTATTTTGAATACTCAAGTATTTTTAAGAGCAAGTATTGTAGTACTTTAACTTAAGTAATAATTTGACTAGACAACTTTGACTTGTATTTGAAGTATTTATACTTTAAGTCAAATAATTAAGTTGTGTACTTTGTCCACAACCAGTTATTGCATATCCTGATTCTCCCAAAAATCTCTAGACGCAGATGCCAGGGATGCAGGCATAGGGGTCATCCTGTCACAGGAATAGACAGAGAGCATGCCATAGCTAATGCTAGTAAGACACTAAGTAAACAAGTAGGGAAAAAATGCTACCACCAAAGTGGAGAATTCATTAATAGAGATACCTGCTACAGGGTATCTGCATTTCCGCCAGCCATCCCAACTACCCAGATGGTAAGAAATAAGTGGGACTCTCCAGATGCATAGGTCATTTGCTCTGTACAGCACATGTGGCAGCTGTAGTAAAGAGGAATGAGTAGAGACAGAGACAGAGGTTAAAGTTGTGGTGAAGCAGTGCATCTTAACTTCTCTATCTGAATTGTTTACCATAATCTCATTTACCCATCTATACAACTGCTCACACGACTGACGCCAGAGCTGCCATGCAGTGCAGGAGCAAGCCTAGGTTAGTGTTTTGCTCAAAGACATTTCTCTGTGTGGCTGGTCGGTCCACTCTGCAATTAGTAGACAACCTGTACTAACATCTGAACCACAGTTGACCTTAAGACATCCATTCTGATTGATTGGTAGAAGCGTGTAGCAGCATACTGTCGTGCCACTGTCCTTATTGGCAGAGGAGACCTAGGCCTAATGGGATGTAGAAAACTAGAGCTAGAGCTAATACACCCATTTTCAGCCTGTGTGGTTAGCACCAGAGAGAAATATATGATGCAGACTGTGTCCTATACAACTGCTGTATGAAACTTGACAATAAAGATTTCTGTTTTCTTACTTTTCTTCATCTTCTTTGATTTGTAGAAACCTTCATGTCGCTTTTTGTCAAATCTAAGGCCAATTTTTTAAAAAGTATACCATGATGAAGGTGCATTCTTTTTGAAGGATACTTTGTTCTCCTGTACCAAACATCTGGACTCTCTCATTTTAGAAAGCAGGCATCAGGCCTATATTTTTGGATGAAACAAATGTCATTAAGGCCTGTCTATTTTCTCTTAAGTCTGGTTTCCAATAATAAAGCATTCTCTCAACAAAACTAAGTGACGAATGAAGGGTGAGAAGGCGAAAACAATTTGCATAATGGAAAAAAATTTACATAATCTTCTCTTGAAATCAGCCTGGGTACTTAGAAAAAAGATGAAGAAGAGGGGAGAGGATGTAAGGAATGGGAAAATGATGGATAAGCCTTTAAATCAGAATCCAAATTGAGCTGATGTCTCCTGGCCCTTTCCTCAAAGCTCTTTGAATGGACAATGCTTTAGTCTCTACCAGTCTTGATATTGAAGAATAGTTCATATTGTGTCAGATTTGGCTTAATTTTGCAGAATGCTATTCAGATGTGTCTCCGTGTCTCATATGTGGCATGATTTCCACAAAATCATATAACCGTGAACTGTTTCTTGACAATAAAGTTCATAGATCAGGTATCCATCAACTGTCAACAGTTGTTTACATAGTTAAATGCTCCCTTATTAAGTCTGCTATTAATTCAGTGTATATGGCTAACTAATATACAGCATAACTTTAAAGCTTATATAGGTGCTTATATCTTAAACTCAACATATCTGAGTAAATTTACTCCCAACAACCAAAGGGTGGCAGCGTTGTTCATTCCTCTCTGTTTTGAGTTCGCTCAGCATGTTCTTAAGGTAAAAAGCTTAAGCACATTTTTGGAACTTAAGTCATGAAATGTTAAATCATTACTCACATGTATGTGCATACGTTTTTTACAGTTTTAGTAGACCTTTTAGAATCTAATTTGCTTGTAGTCATGGGGCACAAGGATGGTGATAGTTAAAAAACTACTTACGTTTCTTTAACTCATAATACTAAAGTCATGTATTTGCTTTGTATGAACAAAGAAATACATATTTACCCTAACATTAAATGCTGATTTTATCACCATTGCCTACAACAGAATCACACTGGCAAATTTTGATTTCATGTTAATGCTGAAAAAAGCATTTAAAACAGCAACTACCTTTATGGACACATTTCAGTTTAAATGTTTTGAATGCTGGGCCACTGGCCCCAAATGGAACAAAATAGCAAAAAGCACCAAATACAAATTTTAATAAAATGATTAGAAAGTTATCAGTTCTCCTGTCTTTTCAACTGGTTTACTTCTTTTGAAGGGAAGGATAATTTCAGGTGTTTTTTTTTTTTATGTGGGTCATCGAGTGGACCATATCCACATGTTTAAACCAAGAATAATCTCATCAGTACTGTCCAAAACTGACATGTCTGTAGTTTCACCTGTCAATCCATGTAGACAACATCCCTTACATCTATCAAGTCATTCCGAGATTCAGTATTGTTGAATGAATGCGCCTTTCGGCTGCTCCCTTGTATTCTCTACCAAGGGGTCGCCACAGCGGATTAATTCGCACTGGTAATTTGGCAGAGGTTTTATGCAAGATGCCCTTCCTGACACAACCCTCCATGGTGAGAGGGGCTTGTGTCCCCACCTGGAATCAAACCAGGTACCGTTCGCTCATAAGGCAAACCACTACGCTACTGGGGACAGATTCAGTATTGTTCAGTCATACAACAAAACCAGCATGTATGGATGTGATCTGGAAAACTATTGATTTGTGTTCACCGTTAATACTAAGCCGATCCTGCCATGCTGAAAATACAGAGTTAGCTCCCAATAAAGATGCTGTACACAGAAGGTCATCATCTAATTAGTTAAAACATAGAATTGTGAGCCGGTTCATTTTCTCTTCTATTAGATGATTAAAACACTGAAATCTAACTGTTGACGAACATAAAAGGGGGCTGCCATGGACATCGTGTGTGTGTGTGTGTGTGTGTGTGTGTGCGCGCGCGTGCATGTGTGTGTGTGTGTGTGTGTGCGCGCGCGCGCGCGTGGCGCGCTGAGGACTGTACAGGTGCAGGGGTACAGTGGTCATTGTGA
>VUQH01002221.1:0-15875 GCA_015106775.1 Etroplus canarensis
GCCTTGATCGATGATTGTTTGATCAATGGTCATGAGAATTTGCATTTTAATGACCAAGGAACTGACCTCCCAGCCCATTGTTCCCTGGGTGGTGATAGTTTCACTCAGTGGTGATAGTTTCAGTCATTATGCAAATGTACTGTTTATAAGGTTGGGGAAACCTGCAGTCAGTTGAGACTGAAGAAGTCACTTGGATGAGTGATGAAACGTTTCTCCCACAGAAAACCTTTCGTCCAGATGAACAGAATCAACTTTTGAGGTTTTACGTACCTGGATGATTGAGCATGCATCAAGAAGAAACTGTGAATGCACAGCATGTCAAACCTTGAAGCAGACAGGCTGCAGCAGTAGAAGACCACACCAGGTGCCACTTCTGTCAGCTAAGAACAGGAAATTGAGGCTAAAATTCACAGGGGCTCACCAAAATTGGACAACAGAAGACTGGAAAAATGTTGCCTGCTCTGACCATACCCATCCCATTATGACCATATTGTATCCATCTTCTGATATTTGCTTACAACAAGATAAAATGCCATTTCAGAAAGCTCAGATTGGTTTCTTGAACATAATATGGAGTTCACTGTACTCAAACTGACAGTCACAAGATCACAGTCCAATAGAGCACATTTGGTATGTGATGGAACAGGAGATTTGCATCATGGATGTGTAGCTGACAAATCTGTAGCAACTGTGTGCTGCTATCATGTCAGTATGGACCAAAATCTCCAAGGAAGGTATTTCAGCACCTTGTTGAATTGGTGCCATGAAGAATTAAGGCAGTTCTTAAAATAAAAGAGGTCCAACCTAGTACTAGTAATGTGTATCTAATGAAGTCATCTGTGATTGTATGTACTCAAAGTACATAAGTACAAGGTTTGTGACGGCATATGTTTAAATTTAGGAATAAATGATAAAAGCATTTTAAGATGAGGACTAATTGATATATTATCTACAGTATATGGCAACTGTGACAATGTCTCCAATGAAGCGTTTGATTCCTGAGAGTATACTTGTACAGGGAAGCTCCTAATGAGAGTATACAATCTGATGCAGTCCACACAGTAGGGAGGCATTACAGTTAACATTTTTTGGTTGACGTTCAATGTCATTTGCATTTTTTCTGTTATTCTGTGATTGTCAGTGCAGGTTGACAGCATAATGAACAACACCTCTGCTGCTAATAAACAAAGCTGAAGGTCAAACTACCCCTTGCGCACCCATCTCAAAACAAAGGACAACATGTTACCTCTTTAAGTGCTAACAACAATATGTCACAGTAAATTAAATTTCCGATCTACATAGGCTGGAGTTGCTGCTTGAGCCCCTCAGACACTGACCTCTCTCTGCTGGTCAGTGCAGTCAGTGAGGAGAATGAAGTGAACAAGCCCCAGCCACAAAAGGCCAACCCTGCTTAGCTCTGATCTGTGCTGCCAGAGCTCACATCAAAAGGTGTTATTACCATATAAATGAGATAAGGTCTCTAGTAATTGCTGGCTGAAATTAAAGTGAAATGACCAGCAATGGAGTCGGTTTGTCGGCATGGAAGGAAATTGTGATATTTTACAGTAAGTGATTCCTAGATTACTCCTCTTTATTCTATAGTGATTGTCTTTGCTGACACACAGTTTGATGAACAAGCAGAAATCTAATTTAGAAAGTATCTTAACAGGATATTTACTTAAATGTTTTTTATCATGAAGTATTTCTTAACAAAAAACTCTAATTTGATTATAATAACACCATAAAATGATGAAATATATGACCAAATTAAAACACTGCTAAACTGTTATTACCAGCGAAAGACCAGCCACATTCAAATTAGTCCCCATGTTAGCAGCCATTAAATTAGGTCTCGAGAAGTGCTAAGTGCTTGATAAGTAATTACATCTGCTCTGAGGTGTATGTCATTCACTGATTTTTACAAGTGTTGTGTCATAGCATGTTATGGTGCTTTGGTGCCGAGAGAGGGGCAATGGCATTTATTAGTTGATGAAATAGCCCACCTGGGATAAGAGCAACCATGACATTTCAGCAATGGAGCAGGGCAATTACCCCTGGTGTCAGCAGCAATAGCGCATGCCAGCCTTCTGTTGCAGTTCAACACATCTAGGCTTTGATTTGTATGTAGATTTCTCATGTTGAATATTATGAAAGAAAAAGGAATAAAACCCATCAGAATTTTTTTTGTTTGTTTGTTTTTAGGCCCAAAACCAATTAACAGTTTATTCTTATATAGTGCTTTATTTTAAGCAGTGTTGTACAGCTGTCATACTAAAAAAAAATACCGGAATATTTGTCAAGGCATGCATTCATATTTTATACATACAAACTACTGAAAAAGAGAGAAAGTAAAATGCTTGATACTGATAGTACCAACCCATAGAAGTAAATCAATGGCTACTTCTGGGGTACACAAACACCATTTGGACAACTACCCACAGAAATACTATGGTCAACACTACAAAAACCAGAGGAACTTTTCTTTTTTTTGGTTTTTTGGGGTGTATGGTTTTTGATAACAGCCCCAATTCCAAAAAGGTTGAAAAACTGTGTAACATATAAATAAAAACACAATGCAGTAATTTGCAAATCTCATTAACCAATATTTTATTCACAAAAACACAGAAAACATATCAAATATTGTTAGTAAGACACTTTACAATTTCATGAAAAATATTAGCTCATCTTGAATTTGATGGCAACAACACATCTCAGAAAAATCAGGTCAAGGGCGACAAAAGGCTGGAAGGAGGTAAGTGGTACTAAAAAGAAATAGATGGGAAAATGTGTTGCAACTGATAAAGTTAATTAGCTATAGACCAGTAATGTGTCTGGGTATTTTAAAAAATGACCTTAGAGAGGCAGAATCTCTCAGAAGTAATGTTCAACAATATTCCAAAAATTGCATCTGGAGTAATTTCAGAATTATGTTAAGAACATTATTCTGAAATAATAATAATGTTTTTTTCGAGTCTGGAGTCATTTCTGAGTGCAAGTGACATGGTCAAAAACAAATATTAGGCGCTGGTGATCTTCGGGCTTTCAGGCAGCACTGCATTACAGGTAGGCATGATTCTGTCATGGAAATCACTGCATGGACTCAGGAACACTTGCAGAAATCATTGTCTGTAAACACAATTCGCTGTGCCATCCACAAATACAAGTTAAAGCTCTACCATGTAAAAAAGAAGCCCTGTGTGAACATGATCCAGAAACACTGCCATCTTCCCTGGGCCAAAGCTCATGTAGAATGGACTGAGGCAAACTGGAAAATTGTTGTGTGGTCAAAGAAATCAAAATTAAAAATTATTTTTGGAAATCATGGGCCCCACATAATCCGGACTAAAGAAGTGAAGGACCATCCAGCTTGTTATCAACACTCAGTTCAAAAGTCCACATCTTTGATGGTATGGGAGTATATTAGTTTCTATGGTAATGGCAACTTGCACATCTGGAAAAGGCACCATCTGTGCTGACAGGTATATAGAGGTGTTACAGCAACATATGCTCCCCTCCAGGTGATCTTTTTTAGGGGAAACCTTGCCACTGGCCATTGTGCATTCCATAACTTTCACAAACTGAAAACATTTAGCATATCATGAACGATAAAGTACCCCAGGGCTCTTGAGCAATTAGAATTCTCTGTATATCAAGAATGGGACAACAAGGTCCAGCAGCTGTTCTCTTCAGTTCTCAGATGTTTAAGGACTGTTGTTAAAACAAGAAGTAATGCTACACAGAGGTAAACATGGCCCTGTCCAAACTTTTTTGAAATGTGTTGCTTCCATCAAATTCAAGATGAGCTAGTATTTTTAATGAAATTGTAAAATGTCTTACTTTCAACATTTGATATGTTTTCTAAAGAACATAAAGATAAATAAATACTGACTAAAACAATGGTTTATGAGATTGCAGCTTATTGTATGGTGTTTTTGTTTATATTTATTTGTATTTTTATTTATATTTTACGCAGGGTCCCAACCTTTATAGGACTGGCGTTGTAAATTCTAGCTAGTTGTTATTTTGGATGGCTGTGTGAGGTTTCCTGTTGATCATGACAAAATATTTTATGTCTACCAATATATTGCTATTAATTTAGATTTCATTTTGATTAAATTGCAATATTGTGCCCCCTCCAATAAATACTCTCTGCCCACTTCATTAAGTATAACTGTTCAACTGCTTGTTATCGCTGACATCTGAATCACATGGCAGCAACTCAATGCATTTAGACATGCAGACATGGTCAAGATGACCTGCTGAAGTTCAACCCGAGCACCACAATGGGGCATGATTGTTGGTGCCACACAGGCTGGTCTGAGTAATTCAAAAATTGTTGATCTACTGGGATTTTACTGTACAGCCATCTCCAGGGTTTACAGAGAATGGTCCAAAAAATAGAAACTATCCAGTGAGTTGGTCTGAGTGAAAATGCCTTGTTGAAGCCAGACGTCATAGGAGACTGGCCAGGCACTTTGAGCTGACAGGAAGGCAACAGGAACCCAAATAACCACTTATTACAGCCAAGATATGAAGAGAAGCATCTCTGAATGCACAACACATTAAATCTTGAAGAAGATGATCCAAAAAAAAAATTATCCAGTGAGCAGCGCTAGAACCAAGGTATGCTGAAGAGCAACTCTGAATGCACTAAATGTTAAACCTTGAAGTAGATAGGCCGCAGCAGCAGAAGATCCCACCGGGTGCCACTCCTGTCGGCTAAGAACAGGAAACGGAGGCTACAATTCATATGGGCTCACCAAAACTGGACAATAGAAGACTGGAAAAATGTTGCCTGGTCTGATGCTCATCAATTTCTGCTGTGACATTCGGGTATTAGGTCAGAATTAGGTGCAAACAACATGGAAGCATGGATCCATCCTGCCTTGTAGCAGCAGTTCAGGCTGGTGGTGAAGGTGTAATGCTGTGTTGGATATTTTCTTGGCACAGTTTGGGCCCCTTAGAACCAAATGAGAATCATTTAAATGCCACAGCCTGCCTGAGCATTGCTGCTGACCTTGTCCATCCCTTTATGACCTCAGTGTAGCCATCTTCCAACAGCTTCCTCCGGCAGTAAAATGTATCATATCACAATGCTCAGATCATTGCAGATTGGTTTCTTGAACATAATATTGAGTTCACTGCACTCAAATGGCCTCCACAGTCACCAGATTTCAATCCAACAGACCACCTTTGGGATGTGGTGGAACAGGAGATTTGCATCATGGATGTAACAAATCTGCGGGAACTGTGTGATGCTATCTTGTCGATATGGACCAAAATCACTGAGGAATGTTTCCAGCACCTTGCTGAATCAATGCCATGAAGAATTAAAGAAGGGAAGACAAAAGGTGTCCGACCAGGTACGAGCAACATGAATCTAATAAAGTGGCTGGTGAGCCCATGTTATGATTACAGCCATTTAAGTATCTTTTAATTGTATTGACAGTATTAAGTATTGAATATTCAAACCACTGATTAGTGGTTGGCTCCTTGCTGGTATGTGCTAGCTAGAGCCAGGCTAACTGTTTCCGAAGTTTCAAGCTATTATGATTAGCTAACCTTATGCCTGTGCCCAGCTTCTAATCTAATTTTACACAAGAAAATGGTAAGCCACCCACTAGGGAAAATTTTTTTGAAAACTGTAGTTTTATCATAAAAACTATTGCAAAATTTGAAAGAAAAAGTAATTGTTGTAAAAAAAAAAAGTAAAGAAAAAACACTGGATTAAATATTTTAGAAGCAAAGTTTTAAAAAAAATATTGATTTCCCAATGCAATTAAATTTACAAATAAACACAGATGAAATCACAAAAGACACACATTAAAAATTCCTTCTTTAGAAGAAAGTTTTTTAAAAAATTGGTCTCACACTTTTACTTATTTCTTCAGGAATGAAAAGGGTTAGGGCTGCAAAGTTTTGAATCCAGCTAAAAAAAAACATACACAGACTTTAAAATAACCTTACTTAACACTATGCCTCTGGAGGAGTGAGTGCATTTAAAACATTAGGAGTGCAGGTCATGTAGGCATTTGATTATCTCCTGATAAGAAGCAAGCTGTGATCTATTGATCATGTAAACTCTAGCTCCATGAAAGGTCAAAAACTTTGCCAGGATAAGTTAAGGGACGTTGGCATCAGTGCATCTTTTATTTCTCTAAATCAGGTTCATTTATATATATATTTGATTGCTTTATTTCTGTATCTTTTTGTGGTCTTTCCCATCTATGATATACAATATACATTGCATTGCACAGCCTCACTAGGTCCTAGATCCAAATGAATAACCCTTGCTTTTTTGACGACCTTTCATTGCCATGAAGCCATGAATAAATACTTCCACTAATCATTGCGCCATATTTCAATTACCTCCACATCATAACGCCGCTCTCCTCTTCCCAGAATTCTGAAGGTCATGGCAGCCTTTTAGTACCACATGCTGTCTAGGACTTTTTGTGGCTGACCTTTCACTGTCTGTCACTTTGCAGGGTAACACCAATCACTATGTAAGGAATCAGTTCCTTGCAAGGTTACATCATGAAATCTTGACTATATTTTGTACTGTATATTAGTCACACAGTTCATGCTCAGTGTTGAGTCAGTCAATGACAGACTGAGAGAAAAAGAGATATACTAGTATGTTTTAAAAAAGCAGGAGAGAAAGAAGACATTAGACTGATTCTGCCTGTGATGAGCTTAACGTGACTGATTCGTTCCTGACAGAGTCTACTCATTAATCTTTTACATCTTGCCTGCAGTTATCATTACTAGGAAAACCGTCAGACTCTCTTCTATTATTTTGACAGAGACACTTACTTTCATCTTCACCATAAGACGAGAGGGAGACTGTTGTTGTTTACCAGAATCCCACCTACCTCTGAATTTCTGCTGTGTTTAGCAAGTCATCCGCTGAGAGACATGTCTGGACTGATGAGTACCTCCTCTCTACTTTTTTTTAAGAAAAATGTGAGCTACAGATTTACAACTTGATATCACCAAAAAGTCTTGCTTCAGTTTAATGTGTGTGAAGACTATAAAAATCTAAACTAGATTAGTGTTAGTATTCATGTAATGATTTCTTAAAAAATAACCCACCTATAATAATTTTTAGTCAGTCATCCCTTAGTTTAAATGATTGATTTTGAGGTCATGTAAACATTTTTCCTAATGTAAAGCCAACAGATATTCTCTTTACAGCCAAGAAACACTCTGGCAAAGTTTTTTTAATTCCATTTTTGTACACATTAAGCAAGATACAATAGGTTATGAGTAGGTCGCTGCCCCAAGCTGAGGAGTTTAGGTATTGCACAGCCTTGTTCACGAGCAAGGGAAGGAAGGATCATAATATCAATAGATGGATTGGTATGGCATCCATAGTGATGCATAGGCATCTGTACCACTGTGTTGTGGTAAAGAGAGAGCCGAGTGTTAAAGCAAAGCTCTTGATTTTTCAATCTACATTCCTACTCACACCTATACAAGTGACAGAAATGAGTTTCCTATGAAGGGTGTCTGGGCTGTCCCTTAGAGACAGGGTGAGGGGCTCGGCCATATGGGAGGGGCTCAAAGTAGAGCTGCTACCCCTCCACATCAAAAGGAGGCAGTTAAGGTGGTTTAGGTATCTGACAAGGATGCATCCTGGATGCCTCCAAGGTGAGGTGTTTCAGGCATGTCCGAACAGCAGGAGGCACCAGGGCAGACCCAGGACAAGCTGTAGAGATTATATCTCTTATATCTCTATTATATCTCTTGGCTGACTTGGGAATGCCTCTTGTTCACCCTGAAAGAGATAGATGAAGCAAAGGAAAAGGAGGTTTGAACATCTCTTCTTAGACTGCTATTCCCACAACCCAGATAAGCAGCAGAAAATGGATGGATGGATGGATTGATGGATGGATGGATTGATGGATGGATGGATGGATGGATGGATGATATTTTAAATATTTAGTGATGGAGGTGCTGGTATTGGTCATTCTTTATATAGAGCCGGGGTAGCTCTTCACAGATGTAAGACATAAATCTTCTCATTTCACTCACAGTAAAAAAAAAAAAAAGCTCATAAGCCAAAAGGCTTAACTGTTTCTTCAAGCATCTTTCAGAAAAAATTATAGATGATATTTTTTATTCTTCAAGTCGGAAAAGGACAATTCACAATCAGAATCAGAATACTTTATTAATCCCAGGGGGAAATTGCTTAATTTTACATGTGTTAAATTTAAATATAGGCTGAAATTCACTTACGGTATCAAAATAACATTGACAGGACAAAGGTGCTTGTGATACATTGTTACACAGTCTTAACCAAGGTTTACAGTTGACATAAGTCAGGTAATATAAATGTATCAATTTACTTTCCATAATATGTACTCTTTGATGAATTAAGACATTCAGAAATTTGTCATTTAGATGCAAACCATTAAGTTATACATGTCACACCTGGCTATAAGGTGTAATGCACACAACACCATTATATACACTACTCAAAAATTAAAGGAACACTTTTTAATCAGAGTATAGCATCAAGTCAGTTAAACTGGGATATTGATCTGGTCAGTTAATTAGCAGAGGGGGTTGCTGATCAGTTTCAGCTGCTTTGGGGATGATGAAATCAACAGCAGGTAATTTTACATTTACATTTTATTCAAGCACACTTATGTATGTTTCACTACTAGCACAAGTTATTCCACATAATACAGTAGCTAGGTAACAATGTGAAAGTTTATTTACTGAAGTGTCTGAATTAATACATGATAATATTGCTTGGAATTACAAACAATGAACTTACTTTTTTGCCAAATGTGTAAGATAAGTAGCCAGCTCAAACAATAATATTATAAGTCATATCCTGAACCTACATTTTTCCTAATCATAGTTGCAAGAATAATTAGTTTTTAACCTACACCATGTTGTGGATAGGGTTTTTAAATTCCCCTGGTTCAAATTCAGTCAAGCATCTGTGAGATGTGTAGGAGAAAGGCTCCACCCCACAACCCACACAAACCCAAGGATCTGCTCCTAACATCCAGGTGGTTGGTTAGGGGGCATAGTAACAGTAACATTGGACAGCACAGCTTTGAAAATGGTCATGCATTTATAACATTAAAAAGGATCAGTTAAAAAAAATGTTATGTCTCTTGACAAACATGTCATTTGTATGACAGTGAAAACCATCGGTATTCCAAAACTAAATGTCTTACAAGAGAGGTTTTTAATTATACCGAGCATCCTGATAACTGATTTCTCACTTCCTCTCAGTATTCCAAGAAAACATCTTGCAAGTGTTTTAGCAAATAGATTTTTCCCTTTTTTGGCAAATGAGGAAAGACTCTTTCGTTTTTGCCCAGAATGGATTAACATACACTTGGCAGGAAAGGCCACTCCACATTAAAGATGTGATTTGAATATTGACCTAAAACTGTGATATCTATGTCAGACTGTGATAGCTGTTAGTAATGGGAGGTCAGCCAGAGGTCAAAAGAAAGTGTGAGCTGTGCCATGACATGTGGGAGATAAGAGTAATTATGTCTAAATATCACAGGAAGCATAATTTATTAAGTCTGGAAACTTTAAAGACAAAAGAGCTCTTTGAATGGAGAAAAATAAACTAAATGTCCTCATCCGCTCTGTTTTTGTAACAGCAGTCTATTTTTTCTGTCCTGACCTGAAGTGTCTGCAAGGTATTCTGGGACAAACTCCGACTGCACTGGGTTTGATCTTTTTCCTTCAGTGAATCTGACCCGTCTTCTACACAGCGGTATGAGGGCATTAATGAGAAGCACACTATTGATTTTCAGTGAAAACACTATACTACTTTGTTGCATTTCCTTAACCTTGGCTTCCCTGAACTCAGAGCTGCCCGATTCAATTTTGAATTTTCATATCTCTCTCCCTCTCTCTCTCTCTCACTCTTCCTCTCTCTCTCACACACTCTCTCTATCTCTCTCTCTGGAAAATTTCATTAACTCTGTATTCCAGTGGCTGACATCTGCTGCCCTACGCATATTTTAGTTTGGGGGAAAAAAGAAAGCATGACTAAAGGCAATGTATTTTTTCAAACCGGAGTGTACTGCACTCTATCAATACTCAGAGGGATGTGAAGATGTTAAATTTACAATTCCAAAAATTTCCAAAATATGACTTTTAGGTGACAGATCTGTACTGTCACTTCTCAGCAAATCTTGATTTCAGAGCTTGTGGAGAGCAGACTCCCACTCACAGATGAGTGTCAACAGCCTGTGTTTCATGCTGCGTTTTAAGCTCATTTGGGCTCAACAGTCTTGGCAGGTCAAAGCAGAGCTATAAGCACCATCAGACTTGTCACTGAGCTGAGCTTTTGGATGTTGGTGGTCTGTTTAACAGCCGTAACATTTATCCTCTGTCAGCTTGGCAGGTGGTTGAACTAACACTGTGCCTCTGGATGGAGCTCAAAGTTAAGTCCTGCAACCTGTTTGACTTGTGTCACTGTGAGTGGCATTGTTATTGCTGTGATAAGTACTATAAATGTACATCTAGGAAGCTTCAGTGCGGCATAGATATGACACATTCAATTCAATTTAATAATACGTTTTACGTTTTAAATTTCAAAAGCTGTCAAAGAGAGAGAGTTGCATACAGAATTTTCTTCCTGACCAGGGTTGATAGCCCAGGCTACAGGGCTGCAAGTCTCCAGCCCCCTGCCCAACGTGTAAATTCCTGATGTAAACTAGGTCGTGCAGAGAGAGTGTGAGTGAGAGAGGTGCTGCTGGGAGCATTGAATAATTCAGCCCAGTCCACTGAGCTCCGATAACGCAAGTAGAACAACAGCAACATATTGGCTCTGTGCTAGACAGCCAGAGAACGAAATCAGGTTCATATGGACAATATACTGCACCCTGTGTGGAGTCAGTTAGCTTCACTTGCTTTTTCATATAAAAGCTATGGAAAGGAGAAATGGCATATGGTAGAGAATTCATATACAAAGGCTCGAAAGGGCTCAAAATAAAGAGTAGTAGTCAGTTTCCAGTAAAATCATACTTTGATCTGTATGTTACAAATATATTGCTCAATATTTTAGTCTAATTAGTGTAGCATCACAAGCCTTCTTCCAGATTTTTTGAGAAGAAAAGCAAAGAAAAGCTTAAATGTCCTCTTGCATTCCCCTCTTGTAAACCCCAACATAAGGCTTTGATCTACATAACCTGCCATATGTCAAAGTATATTTGCTGCATTCCGGGTATATGCAGAGGTTGTTAACTTTTACAGCCTCTTTTGAATGATGGGGAAGTGCATACGTCTTCACAAAAACTGTTGAGGAAATCTCCTTTTTTTCATCACGGACTTTCTGCCGTGTCTGCCAGATCCAAGTGAATTAGATGTGGATGCAGACGCGCTCATAAATCTTACAAACACTGAGGTAACGTGTTTCAGACTTGCTTACCAGGTGTAATTTGTCAAGAATGGGTAACTCTATTCTACACAGAGTGTGCGCCCTTCCACCTCAGTAGTTTACAACAGCCGATAGGTCTCAATGTTCAGTGTGGCATCTCTACATCAGGCCATGGCAGAGTTATTATCAAACCCAAGACAAGGCAATCCAGGTTTCTTACACAATGCAGTAAAGTGGCATGTCTATATTGTGTCTTGTGATGTCATAAGTTCTTGATGTTCAGTATCAAATGTGTCAGTTCCAGCATACATTTACTTAAAGCTGCAACTTGCCAGTAATAGGGGAAGTAAGCATGTTTACACGATTAGGTTTTTAAGTACAGTTTTGAAATACTTGTACTTTAATGAAGCATTTCTTTGTCTGCCACAACACAGTGACACCACATGGTGACATGCTGCCTGCAAAATTGCTACTTTTTCTTTCAATACTTTTAATACATTTTGCCAATAGTGTTTACTTAAGCAGGGTTAGGGTGGGGCATTTTGAAGATTTTTTTGTATGTTTAAACGTGTTACTGATAGTATAAAGCAATGTCTCTGATTACTATTAGCACTGCTGCCTTCCAAGGGACTGCTGCTGATAAAAGACTGCTGAGTCTGATACATTATATATCAAGCAGCAAAGTTTACTGATAAAATTAATTACTATACCTTACTAAGCAAATACAACTTAATACAACACAATTGTTGATACATTTAATACCGAGATACAAGACAATATAAAGCTGATAATATATGCTGCGTGTGAATTCTCAAGTTGTCTTTACAGTATGAGTCGATCAGGGAGTCATTAAGGAAGTAAATCATCATCAATTATCTTGCCAAAACACTGGTGGTAGGTAAAACATCTTCAGGGTTTGTGGATGCTGTAAATGACAGTAAGGTCTTTTCATTGATTTTAACTGCATGCTAATTAGGGAAACTTTCAGCAGATAATCCTGCACCAAACTTGAGTAGATTTCCTCCCTGGAGTCTGATCTGTAAGCATGTCACAGCAGAGGGAGCAGAGACGAGCATCACTCTAATAAACAAGGAATTACCTCAGCACATCCACATGTTGCTACCTGAAAGTAAAGGTTTACTGCTTGTGTGATGATGTCAGAAAACAATGCAGACATTAATTTTCCTTTTACTTTCTTTCCAGCGTAGTGAGCAAGAGGTAATCAATGAGGTTCAAACTTGATCCACAGCAATGTAAAAGCTTAAATTTCTCGAATTTTTAAGTTTGTGCTGTTAACACTTTTTGTTTGTTTGTTTTTTGGACCCCAATAATTTATGTTATTAAAAGCAACAATATAGAGGTTGGATTTATCTCCTGAAGAAGGCTTGTGTAACCTGGAATTTGACAAAATAATGTAAATAAAGCAAATACAGTTCTCTTTGGCTTTGGAAGTGATGCTAGGCTGCTGCTTTTCTGCGGAGGGTGTTTAAAGCCAGCCTTTGCACTGACAACTATAACCTTTAATCTGTCTTGCATGTCTGCTCTTGTCTTTCTTTATTTCAGAAAGGCTAAGAATGCCACACATGTTGTGTTATTCTAATGGTCCATCATATGCACAATCCAGCATTTTAAAAAATCATAAGCTCGACTGTTGCAGCACTTCATTGTCGTTATGCTGTGATCTGACAATCAGAGTTTCTGGTAGGGGGCTTAGGAAACTTCAAAATGAGTATTAACTCTTGAAAACTCAGCAAAGTGGCTTTACTAAAACAGTGTGGATTGCCTTGTTCAGATATGATTAATGACTGAATAGGCCTGGTAGCACGGGTAAACAACATAACTGTTGGATCATGGTGAAGCTGATGCTAAACTGTGATATAGGATGTAGGTTGGGGGAGTTTGTGAAATCACTGATATAGTTATAAAGAGAAATGCAGTAATTGTCTAATGGGGTGGGGGGAATTTTTCAGGACTAGATGAAACAAAGAGAACAGAAGAAGCTGATTGTGAAACCGTGTTTTCAGGGCCTAAAAAGCAAAGATTGTTTTTATTTTTCTCGGCTTTTAATTTTTTAAACTTTGCTGACTGTTAAAATTTAATTCAATTCCTCTCTCAGTTTACTTGAGAGTAGTATTCATTTTTAATATACTTTATTGGAATAATACCTTTAAGGGTTATAAAATTAAACAGCACAAGGCTGTTTATGGAAAATAGTGTTGCATTAGATGAATCACAGTTTGAAGGAATTCACTGCAGATGAATGAAAGTTTCTTTGCAAGTAGCCCTTGCAGGGATATCTGAAGTGTGCATGATAATGGAGCTGAGTTACCTCCAACGCCTCCACATCCCCACCAAAACTCTCTCACTCTCTGCTCAACACTCACCCACACACACGACTACCTCCTGCTACCTTTATACTCAAGTCTGGATCTTTTCTCCTCGCTCACCCTCTCTGTCACATTGGCTCTGGACTGTCACAGAAACGGCTTGTGATCCAAACCCTTCTCCTGTTCTCTTCACTTACATAAATGCCACATACTGTTGGAGTCCTGAACCGTATTTTTAGACTGGCATAGACAGGGCCGATAATGATGCCAGTCACCAAAAGTCCTATTATGTAACATGGACAGGGAACGGCAGTTGCACATGCATGACACTTTTTTCAACAGCAAACTTTACATTTTCCATATCTGGCAGGCTTGTTTGAGCACAGGTACAAGCATCGCATGCACAGTAAACACTGAGCTGTGTTACTATGCAATGTATCCATACTACACTGAGAAAAGCAATCTTTCAGAAAACCCACCACACACTATGTTGTCTGGCATAGCCAAACATGGATGTTACTTTTTTATTCAGCTGCCTATGATTTTTTTTTCTTATCAGAGATCAGTTAAAAACAAAGAACTTTGAAAAGTTAACACAATCTGTCAGATATACCTTACTGCAATCCACATACATTTTAAAGGGCTTCGGGATCCAAAAAGGTCTATGAAGAAAACCTGTGGGCTTCTCCTTAAGCACGAAAGCTGTGACACATTGTAGCTGTTTACCCTCTGGGCTTTATCAATTAAATATTAAGGTTTGCAGGGCAGAAGACCACTCAGTGCCATCTGTAGCCTGTCAGGACCATGGACAGCATCATATTGGTGTTGCTTCCTCTACTGGACCTTCTGGACCTTTTCCCTACCTTCAAAATGTAAGTGAAATACCTTGGGATGAAATCAGATCAACTTTCATATTCTCTGTGTTGTTTTGACAGAAAGTAAAAGAGGAAAGGCTGAAACTCACTGACAGAAATGTTTCAAGGTCCTGTTCAGCAGCTGTTGTTGTCAGGGTAAAGAAAGTATTGTAGCAATATAGCTCTTTCTGAAGAATTGTTTAAAGCATTACTGAAGAAAGCACACACTGGAGGAAAGCTACCAGAGTTGTAAAAGATAACACAAAACCAATATGTTTAAGAATTATTATTTTTATTATTTTAATTATTATTTTAGCCTTCTTATTTTGGCATTACTTGTAGAGTTTACTGAAAGCTTAATGAATTAAGTACTAGTGGATGCAGACATTCATTTCAATCAGTTCAATCAAAAAACTACTTGAAAAAAGTTAAGACTACATTTAGCCACAGCTGTGTGTCTGAAAAGGTAAAGAGATGATTTTTAGTTCATCATGTTTGCATTTATCATATATTTATAAAAAATTACTGCAGTCTTTCCATACTAAAATATACAGTGCATGTCTATCAAAGTATTTATTAGCAAGCCATCAAATCAGAATTAGAATCCTTAATTAATCCCGGGGGGATTGCTTGAGTTCCACATGTTGATGGGTTTTTTAGGACTATAAGTCCTCATTTCCATCATTATAGGCTTGATTTTTAGCCTTGAGTGTTGCACAAAGACACACTATAAGACCAATGAGAACATGAGGGGGTGTGCAGGGTGTATTCTTTCCACATTAAGGTTGAAGACTCAAAATAGGCAGTGTTTCATGGTAAACAGAAATTTGAAATAGAGAGAAAAAGCACCAAACAAAGGAGAGGCGTTTAAAACCTGTGCTCTGGAGGGCAAAACCAGGTTAGCACCAGCCAGGGAGCAAAGGGGCGAGTGAAAGGGGGCAACTGTAATATAAACATGAACAAGAGACACATTTAAAATGGAAATGATGGCAATAAATAACAGATCCAAATAAACAGAATGTAGGTCAAGTAGAAGTTAATCAAACAAAACTGAAATTAACAATGCTGACACTTTCAATGTGACACATTAGGATGCTGACAAACAAGCCAAGTTTAATGTGAGGATTGATTGCTGTGTGTTTCTCTCCAAATGAAGCTTCATACCTAGTAGGTAATTAGGAAGTGAGCAGATGCTAGTATTGAGCGCTTTGAGCGCCTGAGAGAGGCAGTAATTGTTTTCTGTTGATTACATGGCCCTTTGACAGAAAAATGGTCACTGCAAAAGTGACCACTGACTTCCCTGAAAATACCTCCCAACACACAGTAAAT
>VUQH01002227.1:1284-12429 GCA_015106775.1 Etroplus canarensis
GGCTGAGATGGTTTGGACATGTGCAGAGGAGGAATAGTGGATATATTGGACAAAGAATGTTGAAGATGGAGCTTCCAGGCAGGAGAAGAGGAAGACCACACAGAAGGTGGATGGATGTAGCGAAGGAGGACATGCAGAGGGTTGGTGTGTCAGAAAAGGACAGGGTAAGTTGGAGGCAGATGATCCCTTGTGGCAACCCCTAATGGGAGTGACTGAAAGAAGAAGATGAAGAACTTTGAAGCCCTGCTCGTAGCTCTTACGTTGTACACACTTTTGCAAAACAACTGCATGGTATTATGACAGTCAAGATTTCCTGGCTGACACTGGGTCTTCAGGAAGTGACTATGTGTGAAGACAGTGTCAAAGAGTACGTGGTTTGACAGAAAACTGTGCATTTTATGTTTATTTCTGATGAACTAATAAGGAAAACTAAAATCCTCAATTAAAAACCTGATTAAGCCTCTGTCACACCTTGAAGATATAACAAGCAAATGCCCATGAAAACATCTGTAAATATGGTGGCATACGTCAATTAAGTTATTGGTAAATTTTTTAGCGTAGTGGTTTGCGCATTCGCCTTTGAAGCGAAAGGTCCCTGGTTCGATTCCAGGTGGGGACACAAGCCCCTCTCATCATGGAGGGTTGCGTCAGGAAGGGCATCCGGCATAAAACCTCTGCCAAATTACCAATGCGGATTAATCCGCTGTGGCGACCCCTTGGTGGAGAATACAAGGGAGCAGCCAAAAGGTACACACCCCCTTACCTCCAAGGCATATTGACATTTGTTAGACGTATTTGACGTGTTCCAGTCGCGCTGAACGTGTTTGTAACATACAGCGACCGTATAATGACGTATGCGTTTAAAGGAAGTGGTATAAATGGGCTTCAAGTTGTGAATGTTGGCAATACGCTAGCATTCGTTGGTATTATGCTCTATATATGTGAGCAATATGTTATGTATAAGTCCATATAACATTATTGTTCTGCGCGTGTTAGCATATGCTTGTTAAATCATCATAGTGTGACAGGGCCCTTAAAGAAATTGTTTTATTACTATGTTGATGTTTTCCTTTTGACTCTGGCTAATAAAATACACCAAAAATGTTAATTTTCTGTAACTTTTCCATAATATCTATTCTCCTCAGGACACTCCATCCATTCTGGACTGGCCTCTCCCTCAGCCAGCTTATGATGAAGTTACTGCAGAGTTTGAGGATCAATCAGAGGACCAGGAGGTGCGGTCTATATATAAGGGGCTGACCGAAGATGCCTCAGCCTCCACTGAGGCTGGTATGATGGGAAGGAACGAGTCCCAATCAGCTGATCTCTTTCAGGAGCTACAAAGAGAGGTAGGAAAAATAGTGGAGTTAATGCCATTCAGGATTTTTGCTGTGAAAATTTCACCAAAGCCAACTACTATTGCTCTGCTGTTGTAGGTGATGGTAAAGCTTCAGGTTCCAATGGCAACAGGTCGCTCCCTCCCTTCCTCCCCCCTGCCCATGCTTTTGGCTCCCTTGGGCCCCCACCGACAGATCTACCTTCCTCCTCAGTCTCCCTCTTCCTCCTCCTCCTTTGCCTCCTGCTTTGATGATAAGCCTGTGTTGCCTCCTCGCAGCCCCGTCCCACCTCCGCGTATTACCAAACACAACCTCTCCAGCCGCGCCACAAACCCAGAGGCCCGCACCAGCTCCATTTCCTTGGGCAACGAGGAAGACATGCCTCCTCAGATCCCACCCAGAGACCATACCTTTTCTCTGCCGGGCTCCCGCTCCTCCTCTCCCCTCCCGCTGGTGCCTCCTCTCTCCTCCTCACCTGTAGCTTTGCCACCTCCTCCTCTCTCTGTCTCTCCCCGTCGGGCATCCGGACTTCTGGGTCCCCTCCTGTCCTCCAACTCTCCATCATCTTCTTCTCCGATTTATGCCTCATCTCAGTCCTTGCGCCTAGGAGCTGCAGGGTCATCCTATTCCTCCACCTCCTTACTGGATCCACTCGCCTTTCGTGAGGGACGTGGCCTCTCCTCACTGATTGACAGTTCCCAGAGCTCTGCCCCCGCACCCTTGCCGGAGAGACCAGCTTTTCTGGAGAGGTGAGTTTTTATATCAGTGTCTTTACCGCATATTTTTTTCCTAACTGCTCTTTTGCCCATCTCAGTCTTTTCTTTTTAATGGACAGTCTGAGATATGGCTTTTTCTGAAGTTGCATCTTCATGGTTTTCAGCTGTGTGACACAATTGCAAAAGGGTTTTCTAATAATTAATTAGCCTTACAAACGATTAACTTGGATTAGCAGCCATACCAGGACATTGATACAGAGGGCTGACAGTCGCTGATAATAGACCTCTATTCAAAAATGTAGATTATTCTTTAAAAATCATCCGAATAATTTTATATGTTTGTGAAAATGATAAAATTGTTTATGAATTGCATGAAAATGGGTTTTTCTTCAGAAAACAATGAAATTTGCAAGTGTTCATAAACTTTTGAATGGTAGTGTAGATTCTTTCCAGTTAGCAAAGGATTGAAAGGACCTCTGCCAAATTACCAGTGCAGATTAATCTGCTGTGGCGACCCCTTGGGAAGAATACAAGGGAGGTACATTGTGTGTTTCACATTTCCCAACAGTGTAAATGACAAATGCACACAATTAACGCTCAGATTGAAACCTGTAACCATTTTCCTTTAATTCTTATTTGTTAAAGACAATGACCAGAATTCATAGGGCTAAAGTCAGTCTTGAGATATTTCTCACATGAAATAAATTTGGCAGTTGCCACTCACTCCTAGTCAGCACATGAAGCATCTTTGTTTTGTTGGCATTTCTTGTAATAATACTCTTGCCAGCTTATTCGAATTTGTCCTGAAGTGCTTCAAACACAAAAAGATCCTGGCAAATGATCACAGTTTCAAAACATGAGAGCACATTTGTTGTGCTCAGTCTAGAGGTGGACCCAAATTCAGACAAAGCACTCCGTTTTATGAACAAAAATGGAGCGTCAGTAAAAAGCTGATACTGAGGACAAAGGGTAAGACAGAACTACAGTATATTCAGTTGGGATCATAAGCCTTTGAACAATAGCAATTTTTTTTGTAATTTTGCCTCTGTAAACCACCACCGTGGACTTTAAATCAAACAGTCAAAATGTGATTGAAGTGCAGACTTTCAGCTTTAATTTAAAGGGTTTGACGATTAATCTTTTTCACTAACCGTTTAGTAACTACAACCTTTTTTATACATAGTTGTCCAATTTCAGAGGCTCAAAAGGAATAGGACAAACTAACATCATTTTTAAATATAAGGATGGGATGAAGGTACTTGGATAAAAATCCTTAGCAGTCGATAGCTGAAGTCTGGAACCCATGGACACCTCCAAATGCTGCGTTTTCTCCCTTGAGATGCTCTGCCAGTCCTTTGCTGCACTCACCTTCAGTTGCTGCTTGTTCATAGGTCGCCCTGCCTTCACTTTTGTCTTTGGAAACTGAAAAGCTGCTCTATTGGGTTGAAATCAGGTGACTGACTTAGCCATTAAAGAATATCCTATTTCTTTACCTTGAGAAACTCTTGGGTTGCTTTTGTGGTATGCTTTGGGCCCTTATCCATTTGCACTGACAGTTGCAGTTCCATGGTCACAGGTTCGGAGCATTTGGCTGAATCTGAGCAGAGAGTATAGGCCTGTACACTTAAGAATTCATCCTGCTGCATCTATCAGCAGTCACTAGTGACCTGGTTGATGATGTGGTATGCTTTGGATCATGAGCTGTTCCTTTCCTTCTCCATGCTTTTCTCTTCCCATCATTCAGATACAAGTTCATCTCCGATTCATTTGTCAGAAGAATTTTTTCCAGACTTGGGCAGGCACTTTTAGATGTTTTCTGGCAAGGTCTTATCTGCCCTCTTGAGTATTACCAGGGGTTTGGGTCTTGTTGTAAACCCTCTCTCTGTATTTACATTCATATAGCTGTCACTTTATTGTCAACTTTGACAGTGATCCCTGTACCTCCTTGAGAGTGTTCCTGACTTGGCTAGATGTTGTGAAGTGGGGGGTACAGAATTCTGTTATCATCGTAATAAATGTCTATAGATGGTTAAATACTGTCCAGAGACTTGCTGTTATTACATCATTTCTTTGGAGCACAAGTAAACTTTCAGATATCATTCACAGATAAACAGCAGCAGCCGTATTTCATTTTTCTTATCAGATACGGCGCCGCCAACATGGCAGCAGTTAAACCCATGGTGCAGCAGCAGCCGCAGCTCAGCGGGGCCAAACCAAACTCCTCCTACAATAACAATAACGGCCGAGCTGCAACTCAAAGCACGCAGCGGGAACAGAGCATCACACAGGTGAGGAAGATGCATTTTTGTCCTTTTAAAAATAATCGCAATATTTGTTGACAGTCACTGAAATGCCAAAGGCAGACAAATCAGTCACGAATTTCTAGATAACACACGGAAGCTGTAATTGTTCTGTTTTTTTGAATTTTCATTCCTTTATCAACAAAGCTTTTAATTGGCAGAATGCCGTGCTCAACAAGCTGCAGATTTGAAAACATATTCAAATTTTTTGTTTGCTTTCTGTTATTTTAACAATACCTGAGGAACAATATTAAAGAAAATCATTAACTTTATTATCTTTTCGTCAGGATGTCTATGTGACTGAATTAGGGACAAGCTTCAAAGAGCTTTTGGATAATTTAAAAGCAGTCTGATTCTTTGTAGAAACAGCTGAGAAAGTTTCAAATTAAAAATGGAAATGTGATTGTTATGTTGTTCTTTCTCTTTATAAACAAGAATATTAGAACAGGAACTCTATTATAATTTTAAAAAATCATGACATATATCTTTCAGAATTTTTAATTTTAGCCTTATGAAATGTGCCCATGTATAGCTACTCTCTTAAATATCCCAATTCTTTTTTTTAAGTAAGATTTTTCTTTTTGTTACTTTTGTTATCCCCATAAGGCTGTAACACTTGTTTAAAATACAAACGTGACATTAGTTTTATTACATATTTATTGTATGACTCACAGGTCCAAGGAGCAGTGCACGGTGTCACAATGGAGGAGTGTCAGGCTGCTCTGCAGAGCCGCAACTGGAGCATCCCTCAGGCCATAAACCATTTGAAAGTACATCTCTCTGTCTACACACATTCTTAGTTTATTTGTTGCGGGGGTTGCACCTGCAAATGAGTCAGAGAAGGCTTTAAAAAAATACGAGTACAAAGTTAACAGATGTTTCTGCTTAGATTTTAACATTAGTATTTTTCACTTTTTATTGGGGAAACTGTTATTTCTTAACAAAGTTAAACATATTAATAATTAAGTAGCTATGTAGCGACACAGAAACACAAGTACTCAAAGGCTCCTGTTGGTATTTTGCTGAGATTTTCCAGTAAATACTATGATCCAGGATTCTGGGCAAAATTCTTTCAACCCATAAAGAAAGCATGCAATAAAAGCTAATAGAACATCTATAATTCATGTGTAGATTAGAGCAGATGCTGAAACAAAACAGTGTAGTTTTTATCTGTTCATTCTGCATAAAAGGCATGCTGATGTAGTTACCTCAGCTAGAACATGCACGTAAAAATAAAAAAACTTTCTTCAACATGGATCTGGATGGTAAGACCAAACAGTAAGACAGGAACATAGGCTGGATCACTCACAAAACATTTTCCAGTAACAAAACACTGAATATGAACAGAGTATGAGGGCGATGGCTCAGATTTTTATCAAGTAGACTGATAATGTATTAAATATGGTCATACATTATAATAAAGTGTCTCTGTTGGCTAAATGAGAACACCCTCCTGGTCGTACCAGCGCTGTAAGTTAACACATGAAATTGTCTGTTGTTCGAGGCTCAGTACCGCTGCTCCTCTAGTCTCTTCTGACTCTGTTTGAGTATGCCCCGCATCATGCGCAACTCTAAACTAACAGCAAAAAACAAGAGTTTGCTTTGAAGCAGACTTACTGATAGTCTTCCTCACTCTTGTGAAAAATGTAGAAAATTGCTGGCAAAGGCAGAATCTAACATCTTTCTCCACGCTTCACACACACACACACACACACACATATATATGTATATATATATAATATGACCCCCTTGCTAGTACTGGGTTGGACCACCTTTTGCCTTCATAACGCCAATTACACCATTGTTATCAGCCTGAACCATCTACACAAGGCAGGGTGGAGCCATGGTTTCAGGTTGTTTACGCCACTACCCTACTGACCCTACCATTTGAATGTCACAGCAGTAATTGAGACTCAGACCAGGCAACATTTTTCTAATCTTCTGTTGTCCAGTTAACGTACACACTGAGTTAGAAGGCTTAAAGTAAAAATTTTTTAGTTGCTTTCTGTGCTTTCAGAGGCTTCATGTTAATTAATTAGACTGTGCTAAATTGAATTTTAACATTTAAACCACTTCGTGCATCTGCTTTTGAAAACTACTTTATAAAGTTTATTATTAGAATTATAACAGTTAATAAGATGAGGAAAATGCTCTATCATCTGTGTAAACACCTGAATCTCACTTCTAAAAGTTTGTGGGTGTATTTGTAAGCGTGTCTTCCACAGCCATGCATGTAGTAGGGTGGAAGGATCGTAATGAAAAAGAGCCTTAGAACAGCAGGCGTTTTAAGTGACAAGAAGATGAAAAAACTTAAGTAGTCAATGTAATGACTGTAGGATCATATTACAGTAAAACACATGTCTAATGTGCTTCTTTCACCATCTGCACTGAAGGTGGAGCAGCTGTTTCGGTTGGGGCTGCGTTCGAGAGCCGAGTGCGAGGAGCTTCTGCAGCGCTACCAGTGGAACCTGGAACAGGCCAGCACGGTCATGCTGGACACATATGGACCCCATCACAACAGGTAACTAAAAGTAAACTTGACAAAAAAGAAAATGCAACTTTGTTTATTGTAGTAAATCTCTGAGTCAGTACCATATGTTTCCACCTGGTGTAAAGCGTGCTTTAAATTAGACTTAGTTTTTGTTTAAATGTGCTGCAGAGTTTTAAACCCATAATGAAGCAGCAGCAGTGAGCAACGCCCTCCTGAGAATCTCTGACAGCACTGCCACAGATGTGATAATGATCCACCTGCTTCCTCCATCCTCCTGTCACTCTGCTGCTCTGAAAACCTCAAGTTTTCATTTCATTTTTATTTAACTTACTGGATTTTTTCAACAAATTTATCCGCAGTAAAGCAATCTTCCAATTTGCTTGATGAGAGTTTGGTGAAAAGTTGGATGCCACTCTGACGTGAGCTTCAGACACTGTTCATGGGCTGTAGATCATTTTTTTGGCCTGCCACTTCTTCTTTTATCCTCTACTTGTCCAGTTTCCTCAAACTTTTTAAGGAAACTTTGAGATATGCCGAGTTCTCGGCAAACAGCACCTTGAGAATCACCTTTTTGTTGCAAAATACTTTTCTGTTCCTGTCTAACTGTGTCATCGTTAGCTTTTTTCATAGATGCAACTAAAAAGATGGAAACAAATTATGTCTTTTTGCAACAGACTGCTTGTGTCCAGATGCCTAAAGATACAAATTAATATAATATACTCAGCATATCTCAAATTAATGTTGTTTCTTTGCTAAGTTGTTACAGCACTGGTTCATCCCTTGTGTTTGGTACTTTTTACGCTTCAGTGCTTCATAGGTCAGTGTTAAATGGCTTAAAAATAGAAACATTCCTCTTAAAATGGTCAGGTGTGTGTGTGTGTGTGTGTGTGTGTGTGTGTGTGCGCGCTTTCTTGGAGCTAAAAGGGACCTTATGTGGACGTGCTGAATTGGTTTGTCAATTAGCTGTGATGACACGTACCAGAAAGCTAGCGATCTATTCAGTGTTCATTTGTCATTCATGCAGCCATGCCCCTAATTATGAGCAATAATAAGGCTTTAAAGGGGAAGAATTACATATTGAGACAACACGTTTATTTGTCCTGTAAGGTTGGCCGTTTTAACATGGAAGTTTGTGAAGACTGACTTGCTTTTTTGAGCCAGCCTCAAGTGGCCACTATAGGAACTGCATGTGTTTCATTCTTCAGTCCTGTGTGTTGCCACTTAAAATACTCATAATTCAGGGATGGTTCTCAGTTTTACAGAATCTTACATTTGAGTGGGGGAGAAAACAAACCAGCACATGCTGTTCCTTTTGTTTCCTGCATCTTAGGAAGTGACAGCAAAATGACAAACTCAACTGAAATCAACTCCTGACAAACTGGATCAATGCGCCAACACCGAGTCAGCAGGATGACTCATGGCTCCAAAGAACCAAGACACTTTTTAATGAATAGAGGAACACAGGGCAGTATATCTAAATACCTGCTACTGCCTGTGTCGACCACACGCATGATCATTATTACCCAAAGGAGCAGCTTATTACACGAGTCACAGTATTTACTTGAACAACTGTTATTTATGTTTTTTATCATTATGTGAATACAGAGAGTTTGTGTTTCAGCTGGTAGCTGCTGTAGACTGTTTCTGACTGAGTTTGTTGTCGAAGCGTGGCTGTGCAGGTGTGCATGTGCGCATAAGCTTACCTGTATGTACAGATACTGTAAATTAACATGCCTGTTTGCTGTCAAAGAGAATCAGGGAGGTATCAACTGACGTGTACGTGCACTTTTTTGTGAAAATGAACAGATAATATTGTATGTAACAGTTTACTGACTGTGTCATACATGGTAACTATGGTAACTGCTGGTCAGAAGAACTGTATCAGTGAAGTGAGACAAATTGTACTTATTATGTCTTAAAGGTTCCACATGGAGTTTTTTTTAATGTAAAAAGACTTCAGAAGTCATTTTATCCCAGTAAGCCCTCTTCTTTCATGCCTTTGATGACAATTTGCAGCGTTTCTTGATGCACCGTCACCCTCTGGATTGTGAATTGTAAAAAATAACTGCTTTATAGTGCTTTTAGATTTTGAAAACTCCACAGGCTGCCTTTAAGCAAAACATTTCTGGTTTTATAACTGCAGGAATTCTGAAAGATTGATGGATTGAGGTCTTTTAATTTTGCTTTTAGTTGGAAGAACATTCCTACCTTCTCCTCATGAATACAGGGTATTAGTTAAACATCTACAAATCATATATTTATTGCAACTTTAAATCTATGGTTAGTGTTTATTACTATGATACTGCCGTATGATAATCATCCTGCTGAAGAGCTTACCTGTTACTCACTTGAATTAGTGTGCTACTACTACAAGCATTCGATGCCAAACTTCATAGTATGTACAGTATATGCAGATATTGATCATTTTGACAGCCACACAGAATGTCACACATTTTCTTTTTCCAAAAAACAAAGACAAACAATAAAACCACAAGATTAAACTAATTTCAGACACACGGTGGCAACTTGGTGACGATGTTTAAAGCTGTCATGTTTCTGTATGTGATGCGTCCTCTCTTAAGCTCAGCTGTAAGCGCTTATGCTGATACTGTTTAATGTGGCGCTGACTGCATTGTACTGTTTAACTGAGTTGCTTATAAATGTAAAATGCAAGTATGGCCTTCATTGTTTTATAATAAACAGCAATTTCATTTCAGAAACCTTTTCTGTGGGTTTTTTTTCATTAGTTGGATTCAGCTGGAAGACTGGAAGGCACAAGAAGCAGAGATGGAGCTGGACTATGCTTTACGGACAAAAGTATTGGGCCACACCTCTTAATCATTGAATTCAGGTCTTTAATTCAAAGTGGAATGATTTTGCAAAGTGGAACGATTTTGGAACCACAGCAACTCTGTCAAAAAGTGGCTGACTATGTAATTACATGTTGCCAAGTACTGAGGCTCATAGTGCATAAAAGTTGCCAACGCTCTGCTGAGTCTATAACTACAGAGTTCCAAACCTCCTCTGACATTAACGTTAGCACAAAAGCTGTCCATTGGAGTTTCATAGCATGGGTTGCCATGGCTGAGCAGCTGCATGCAAGCTTCACATCACCAACCACAATGCAAAGCATCAGACGGAGCGGTGTAAAGCATGCCGCCACTAGACTGTGTAGTGGAAACATGTTCTGTGGAGTGACGAATCACGCTTCTCCATCTGGCAGTCTGATGGATGAGTCTGGGTTTAGTGAAAGCCAGGAAAACTTTGCCTGCCTGACTACACTGTGCCAACTGTAAAGTTTGGTGGAGGATAATGCTGTTTTTATGGGGTTTGCCTGTGCCTCTTAGTTTCAGTAAAGGGAAATCTTGTTGCTTCAGCTTACCAACACATTTTAGACAATTCTAGTTTTCAAACTTTGTGGGAACAGTTCGGGTAAAGCAGGGGAATGTGGATTGCGAGCCAGGCACTCTTATCCAACATCAGCGTCTGACCACACCAATGCTTTTCTGGATGATTGAGAAAAAAATCCCACAGACACACTTCCGAATCTTGTAGAAAGTCTTCCCAGAGGCATGGAAGCTGGTATAGCTGCAAATGGGGGATCTAATCCATGTTATTGTCTATAGAAGAATATTCCTTCACCACCTATGTACCCATTTGAGATGCCCTTAACATACTTTGGGATATACATAAAGTGCTGGTAATTTTAAATTTTGTATTTCCTGCATTTAGACTAATTTTGATTTCCAAAGTATCTGCCCTTTTTATTTACAAATGATTTTATTAGAAGGTCACCTTTTGAACCTGTTATGCAAGTGAATGATGTCAATATTCATCCATCTGTGGTTCTGCTTTTTCCATCATAACCATGGCTAGTTTTTCACCAGTTTCTTCCATGTTTGCTGGGTATCATACAAGATACAAGATACAAGATACAAAAGAGCTTTATTGTCATTTCAACCACGCAGAACATGGTGACATGAAATAGTGTTTCTGCAGGACCTGGTGCAACATATAAACATGTAAACATATGACGTGACAGAGACAGGAATAGTTTTTATTTCTACAGGTAAGAAAAATTTAAGTTTAAAAGATTTAAAAAAGAGATAAATAAATAAATAAATAAGGTGCAATGTGTGCAACATGTGCAACAGTTGCAACAATGCCAAGGACACCCTTCAATGCAAAAACAGTACACAAAAAACACAAGAACAAGACACTAGCGCCAAAAGAAGGAAAGTGCCGTAGCAGCAACTGAGGTAGTGCAGATTGTGTGTGTGAGTCAGAGAGAGAGAGAGAGA
>VUQH01002231.1:4657-29237 GCA_015106775.1 Etroplus canarensis
CATCCGCCCCTCCCCCCCCCCCCCCCCCCACCTGCAAGTTGCCCCTCCGGTGTGGCTTTCTGACGGGGGGGGGGGAAAGCAACATTTTCAGGGCTTTTCTGCCTCATCAGTTTGAATGGGTGGAGACTGACGTGTGATGGCAGGCTGAGGTGTTGAGCCGGATTTGAACTCTGGATGTCGCGAGTAATTATGGTTACAATTACACGGTGTGCGTCTTAAGCCCCGAGACTCCTTTCAGGGCCCCAGAATGCAACACAGTGTGGGATAATTTAGGGAATATATTTGGAGAAGAGGAAAGTAATCCTGTGTGCTTCCGTGGACGTGACAGCTGTAGCAGCCTATATTAAATTCCAGATGTCAACCAAATGAAATCCCCACTAACTCAAAGACAACATCTGAACCTGTTCTTCCCCCCCATCTGACTGACAGGTGTCAGCAGCAACTGCATGAAAGTTTGTCTTCAGATCTGGGGAAATTCTGTCTTCAGTTTTATGGTTTTCAATTATGGATACAAGTGTCACCTCAAATTTGGCCTGGGCAAATACCTGCTGCTGTGTCCACATTTTGCCAGCGATGGTCGTTTTATGAATCAGTTCAGTACAAAAACTGAAAATCTCTCAAGAGAAATTTTGGTTTTGAACATCAAAAGCATTGCCCTTCTTCATTCTTATGAGGCAAGTTCTCTTTTCATTTATTCTTTTCCTTTCATCTGCGATCATAAAGCCCAATAATTTTTATTCATGGCCCGGCCCAGGTTGAGCTGAATGCCTCCAAGAGATTTAAAACAGTTTATTTTGCTGGTTAAAAAAAAAAGAGCTGAACAATATTTCTTTCTCAAAAGAGCTTGGAGTGACATCCTATCTCACAGAGAAATTCTTCTAAAAATGGCTTTAATGTTGTCATTCTGCAGGACCTTCCAGCAATATCAATCTGCATTCACTGAGAGTGTTTTTTATGGTCACTAATCTTCCTGTACTTACACTGAAAGAGCATTTTCCTCAAAGCCCAAAGGCGAACAGAAGCTCATCAGATTTATTTTTTTTCTTCCGAAAATCCATTTTGATGTGATGACAGGATTGCACATCTTTTGATCTTGTGGACTACTGCAAAATGTCTGTAATATTAAAACTAAATCTACGTGGTGGGTTTAATAATGGTTAACAATAGGTAGCATATGCAATAGCAGCTCACATATTGTGTGCTGCGCTTTTGTAACCAGATTTGGCAGAGCTGTATCTTAAGGGTCCACACAGTGGTGAACTATAATTGTGAAAGACTCTAAAAGGATTGTGAGCGTGTTCTATTTTCAGTGCCTTTCTCCTTCTACATGCCTTCTGGTCATGTTTTATGTTACGCATTTTTAACACTCTCCCTCAAGCTGTATTTTGCTGAGTATAGATTAAATCATACAGCATCATTCCATTTTAATGTCATTTATTCATTCTGAAGAGGATGGTGCCACCGCCGCTTGTGTCGGATAATGTTAAGGCGGTGGTTCCCAACCTTTTATGTCTGCTGCGCCCTCACAGCCCTGTCGGATGAAGTACCTCTGAAGTACCTCTTCACTGACACCAGCCGTCATGTTGCATGCAAATGTGTGGATTTAAATTCATGTCAAACAATTGAAAGTCTGCATTGATGCTAGTGTACAGTCTCATTCAGTTCATATTCAATCAATGAACCACCACTGTTTCAATTGTTGATCAACCGCAGTTGTTTTTAGTAACATTTTCAACTGTTTATGGACTGATTTTAGCTATCAAATGATACAGTTTGGTTAATTTTAATGATACATGGACAAAAGTATTGGGCCACACCTCTTAATCCCTGAATTCAGGTGTTTCATTCAGTCCCATTACTACAGGTGTATAAAATCAAGCAGGTGTCTGTGCAGTCTGCTGTGCAGAATGAGGGGTTCTAAAGAGCTCACTGAATTTGAGCGTGGCACTGTAATAGGATGCCACCGTTGCAACGAGCTAGTTTGGGAAGTTTTTTTCTCTTCTACATATTTCTTCACTGTAAGTGGCATTGTTGCATACTGGAAGTGTTTTGGAACCAAAGCCACTCAGCCACAATGTGTCAGACCATGTAAAGTTAAAGAATGGGGTCATAGAGTGTTGAGGCACATAGTGTGCAAAATTTGCCAGCACTCTGCTGACTTGATACCTGCAGACTTCCAAACCTCCTCTGACCATAACATCAGCAATAAAACTATGCTGGGAGTTTTGTGGCATGGGTTTCCATGGTTGAGCCACTGCAGGCAAGCCTTACATCACCAAGCACAATGCCAAGCATTTGATGGAGTGGTGTAAAGCACGCCGCCACTGGACTCTAGAGTGGTGGAAACTTTTCTGTGGATTAACTAATCATGCATTTCTATCTGGCAGTATGATGGATTAGTTTGGGTTTGGCAAATGTCAGGAGAGCGTTACCTGCCTGAATTTATTTTGCTACTAGTAAAGTTTGGTGGAGGAGGGATAATGCTATGGGGTTCTTTTTCTGGGGTTGGCCTGGGCCTCTTAGTTCCAGTGAAGGGAAATTTTAATGCTTTCATTTACCAAGAGATTGTAGACAATTCTATAAGACCAGCTTTATGGGAACAATTTGGGGGAGGACCTTTTCTTTTCCAGCATGACTGTGCCCAAGTGCACAAAGCAAGGTTCGTAAAGGCAATGATGGTGTGGAAAAACTTGACTGCCCTGCACAAAGCCCTGACCTCAACCCCATCCAACATGTTTAGGAAGAACTAGAACAGAGTTTGTGAGCGAGGCTCTCAAATCAAACTTCAGTATCTGACCTCACAAATGCTCTTCTAGATGAATGGGCAAAAATTCCTAAAGCCACACTCCAAAATCTTGTCGAAAGCTTTCTCAGAAGAGTGGAAGCTGTTATAGCTTCAAAGGGGGACTGACTCTGTATTAATGCCGATGGATTTAGGATGGGATGTCATCAAAGCTCTTGTAAGTGGACTAATACTTATCTCCATATAGTGTATGTGAGCTATTTTTCATTAATTTTAAGGACTGCTTTGAGACATTTGTCTATGGCTTTTGTCAGACTTCAGATGTCCAGATTAACTGCTTTTCACACACACAACTGCAGCATATTTCAGTTGAATCAGTCTCTGGTTAAATTATAACAGATTGTAAATTCAATTTCCGTGCTTCCACACTCAGACTTAACCTAACCCTGGTTGGGAATTTATCTTTTTTTTTTTTTTTTTAAATATCATACAATTCTTCACAGTTTTGGGAGGACAAAAGATTATTTTCCTTAATCAAGGTGGAGAGCTGGTGTCTTTCATGTTTAAATCTCCTCCCTTGAATTCTAAGAATGTATTTTGGGATTGCATTATTTGTAATGTTATGTAGGGAGCAAACTGTGTTAAAGATTGTCTCGGGCATGTTTTTTCTTCTCCCCCCATTTTTTTTTAAATTCAGGAGAGTGATCTGAAAATGTCATCCTCTGTTAAAGTCTGCCTGGGGTCTTCAGTAACTCTAGCAGAGCGTTAAGAATTAGCAACCTACCAACTGCTGTAGTGACATTGCATATTCTTATCCAGACGATTTTCATCATTTACAGTGACCAAGTGATTGTAGGTCAGATTCAGATGCTGTGATCATGAATAATCAGTCTAGTCTCATATTTCCTTTCTAAAAAAAGGAACACCGTGCTGAATTTACAAGTTGAGACCTCAGTAGTGCCTCATAGAGGAGAACTGGACAAAGTGCTGTTGTGATTTCATTAGTGCTGACCCCATCTTTGACCTTATTGATGTCACCTTGCTCCCCGGTGGGGAAGATGAGGACCTTAGTAATTTGTTTTCCTACATTGCCAGGCTGAATATATTTTGAAAGCACTTTTGTGACTTAAGTTTTCTAAGTATTTAAAGTGACATTTCTCTAGGCCGCCCTTCTTCTTTACATAAGTATAATTAGCAATAATGTAGCGTAATCCCACTGGAATCTGCACACAGCCAGCATAGCTGCAGATATCAAGGCTCATTTTCCTTCCTTCAGAAGAAGCCATTTGATGCTACTCATTCTTGCACAGTATGAAAACAGCTTTGACTAAACAAAAAAGAAAATCCACTGAGTTTGTAGTTTGTAAATTAGGTTTATTCTAAGTTTCTGTTGTGTTTTTTCATCTTTCATCAATTTGATGTTTTAATTTGCATGCAGAGAGCAGAAAAAAATGTGAAACTAGCTGGACGAGGTGTCTTCTGTGACAGTCTAGAAGGTAGATACACATCATTTAGTGCCTGGATATACTTTGTGGTTGATATGCACTAATGCTCAGTTTAATCATAATCAATAAGAAGTGGAAGCCTGGAAGAAATCTCTAAAAGCTTGATTGCCACTTCTCTGTCTTATTTAGGGCAGATTTGTTAGCTGACAGCCCTGTTAAAATTAAGTGTGGAGATATTCTACTTTCCTCACATGAAGAGACTAGTCCAACATCGAATTGATCTTAACACCAATAATTGTCAGTGTAGCTAACTCCTAAGTGTAGACTTGCATAGATTGAAGACTAGAACTAGTTGTCATGTGTGTTGTGTTGAGTTTATCAAATATTTTCCATCTTGCTCCCATAAATATTAAATAAAGCATCAAGTCCAACTCTCCATTCCCATTTGAATATTATTTTGCCTTTGTAAAATTGAAACTACATGCCAAACTGAAAAGATATGTTTTAATCCAGTTTCTGGTTGAAAATGTCAGGTTAAAAATACAGTTGTGTGAAAAGCAAGTTTTCGCAGAATGCTATACAGGACTGTGAAATACTAAGTACACCTTTATTGCTTCCATGGGAATTAGGAGAGTAAGTAGCAGCCAGGCCCTGGTAAACATATGCACTAGATTAATTGATCATCAGCCAGTGTGACCACCTCTATAAAAGCAAACATTTTGACAGTTTGCTGGTCTGAAGCATTCATGTGTGTCTTAACACAGTGCCACAGTCCTCACAGGAGTGGACTTCACAGCAAATTCAGCCCAAGGTCAGATGCTCAGAGAAATTGCCAAAAAATAAAAAATAAAAAAGAGCTACATCTCAGACTCTATGGGCCACAGTTAGTGTTCAATGTTAAAGTTCATGACAGTGCAATAAAAAAAACCTAAAGAAGTATTGTTTGTTTGGAAGGGTTTCCAGGAGACAGCCTCTTCTCTCTAAAGAGAACATGGCAGCACAGTTTAGGTTTGTAGAGGTTCATCAGAACAAACCACAAAACTTATGGAAAAATGTCTTTTGAGATTAAAGTGAAGATGTTTGGACATGATCCACAGCATCAAGTTTGGTGAAAACCAAACACAGCATATCAGCACAAACGCCTCAAGCCAACTGTCAAGTAAGGTGTTGGAGGGGATGAATTGGTCTTGTCTGCAGCCACAGGACCTGGGCACCGTGCAGTCATTGTGTGGACCATGAACTCCTCTGTATACGAAAGATTTCTACCGTCAAATGTGAGGCCATGTGTCCGACAGCTAAAGCGTGGCTCAAACTGGGTGATGCAACAGGACAGTGATCTCAAGCACAGCAACAAATCTACAACAGAATGGCCGAAAAAAAGAAAAGAATCAAGGTCTTGAAATGGCCCAGTCAAAGTCCGGGCCTCATCGAAATTAAAATGCTATGGTCAGCCCTTTAAGAGAGCTTCACAGGACTGCAGAAAGTCCTGTGAAAACTTTCATTTTCACATGACTGTAGGTTACACATTTCAGGCTTCATTGC
The DNA here is from genome assembly GCA_015106775.1 of Etroplus canarensis. Lineage (NCBI taxonomy): Eukaryota > Metazoa > Chordata > Actinopteri > Cichliformes > Cichlidae > Etroplus > Etroplus canarensis. The sequence goes on from VUQH01002231.1 coordinate 10,388, forward strand.
TATTGATCGATATGCCAACTTTGAATGTGGTGCCAAAATGAATTGTGTATCCATTGCTTTGCTTGTGGTGAAGAGCTGAGAAAAGTTTAACTTTTCATGCAGCAGCGCTGGAGCTAGTTAATCAAACTGTGTTATAAAGATATCCTGAGACAACAAGCTGGTTGCTGTTGCAGCTTATCCTACACTATCAAAATGGAGGAGAAGTTGATTATGGCAATGAGTAATCACCAACAAGCATTAGCACAATGTGTATGTGTGAATGTTGCCTAAATGCACCCAGCAGTGATTTCAGAAAGCACTGAATCTTACTGCAGCAAAGTAAGAATAAAGGATTCGCAACAGATGGTAAGATCTTTAAAGACACCATGATACCATAGACAGGGTGGAGAAGTCAGGAAGCATTACAAGACAGACTGACATGTTCTCGCTTCTGATGTTGTCATGATATTTGTTGACAGCAAACGAACTGAGAATACTGTACTGCCAACACATCCTTCTATTGTGCAGACATTGCAGTAAAAGAGGAACAAATATATATCTTTATAGCATTTTAATTAGAGAGAAATTTGCAAAGTGCTTCATCAGTCTTCAAAATAATAATAATGTTGGACTAAAACCCTTCCGTTAACAGGTGAGAACAGTAATGCTGGCCATTTTCCAGTTGTGCAGTGTGCAGACACAATTCATGTCCAACAAATAAAAGTACCAGCAGTCACACCCAAACACCTCAGGCCCAGCTGGAATAAAAATATCTCGGCTGCCTGTCAAGTGGCTGTCTCTCCTGAGACCCAGATGGAAGGATAGCTGTTGTACACCTCAGAGCACCATCATCCCGAGCTCTGTGGCCGTAGGACAGGTGTGCTCAGTCAGGCAGGCGGCAGCAGTCCCATCATTCCTCTGCACCTCTCCATCATCCCCGTCCTGTGCTGAGAGATGGCAAAACAGACAAATAGGGGAAGAATGAGGATAGAAAAGCAATTTGCCAACTCCATAAATTCCGGCTACTGTGGTAACTATCCTTGGCCATGGTGACTGCGAGCTATTATTTAGAATCTGGTAACCGATGCTTTCCTATTAACATTAAATGGGTTGGTGTCTGCGGGGTGTCTCCCACGACACGTTTATGCTGGTTATTTACTGCCCGGCACTGCAGGCCTTGCTCTTGGAACTGCTTTGAGGGCCAGCTTACAGCTGGGCTCGTGTGGCAAGTCATCTGTAATATGGCAGCATTGGAGAGGGAGGGGATGGCTGACCAGTTGCTTCATTTAATTTGTAGAGAGCGGTATCTCAATTTGCATATGTGCAGATTTGTGTGTGCTGTTAATTTTCTTTTTGCAGTCTGTATGTCAGATGGTGGTTTAAGCCATCCTAGTAGCATGGCTGCAGGGGCAGGAATGTAAGCCGACTCGGCCACTGAAAGACTGAAATATCTTGAATGCATATTGGATGGATTGCCATGATATTTGGTACAGACATTTGTGACCTCTAGAGGATAAGGCCTATTGATCTCTGACTTTTCAGCGAGTGCTACCACAGATAAAATTTGTCTCATAACTTGTGAGATATCACAAAATGCACTTGAATGACACAAATTTTAATGCAGACATCTGTGGTTCCCATATAGTGTATCCTGATTACTTAAGTGATTCCTGACTTTTACTTTAGCACCACCACAAGACTGACACCTATCTGTGTTTCTGAGTGTAATATTTTCACTCAGGGATTGTTATGAAATTTGATTCATTAATTTGAATAAAAATATACTATAACTTTTTGTGTATCACAGTAATTTATTACAAATTTTTATCACCAACCAAATTACAGGCAGAAAAATTGTAGCACTGTTGCCTCTCAGCAAGAAGGTCCTGGGTTCAAATCCACTAGCCAGCTTCTGTGTGGAGTTTGCATGTTTTCCCTGTGCCTTTGTTGGTTCTCTCCAGCCACTCTGGCTTCCTCCTGCAGTCCAAGGACATGCATGGGGTTAGATTAACTGGCGATTCTAAATTTGCCACAGATGTGAAAGTGAGCATAAATAGCGGTCTGTCTCTTTGTGTTAGCCCTGCAATAGACTGGCGACCTGTCCAGGGTGTACCCCACATCTTGCCCTATGACAGCTGAATTAGGCTCCAGCCCCCCTGTGACCCTGAACTGGATAAGCAGAAGAAAATGGATGGATGCACAAAATTACTTCAAATCAAACTAAATCTCACCTTGCAATTGCATTTTGATCAACTACACACATGTAAAGTTTGTGATTGCCAAAATCACAGTCAGAGAGTACAAACACCTGCAAAAATCCTCAAAACAACCCAAGTGGTACTTATTACTACAATAGTTGTCCTCTGTGAGCTGGTAGGGCTGGTTATCTACTATGCAGGGATAGTGATTCGATTCCCAACCCCTGCATGTGCCATAGAGCCCTTGGGTACACAGAACCTCACGTTGCTCCCAAGCTTCTTTCCCAGTGGCACTTTGCACGGCACAGCTGCCAGAGCTGAGTGTATGACAAGATTTAAATGATGCCATTCTTACAGCTACACAGCTACTCTACACACCAGAAGTCCTGAATTTGCTTTTATGAGGAGCTCAATTATGTAGCAAGGAGTTTGTTACAAGGTGGTGTGTGAATAGGTGAATAAGAAACAGACTGTAAAGTGCTTTGTCGGACTAAGCTAAGGTTTCGACATACTACACAAGTGCAGATCATTTACCATTAAGGTTCCACACACACACAGACCCACAGGGAAATAAAACGTAATAAAAACAGCTAAGCTTGCACAGACAATAAATACTATCTGTATACAAACAAATAAGGATGCATCATATGAGGACTTACAAATTTATGAAAATGAAAAGAATGGCTCTCAGTATTAAATCAACCTGTGTTCTAACATTTTCATTTTGAGGATGCTTGCAAAACATAATAAGTATTGCTAGACTCACCTTACTGACTTGCTGCAGACTTTTCTTGGTAAAGGTAATGTGAAATATCCACAATGTTTAACAATATCAGACAATTGTAATAGTGTACCTATCTTGTGCAGTATAGGGGGAGTTAAAATGTAAAGGTGATATCTCAATCTTTGCAACTTTTCCACTAGAGGTGGTAGCTTTTGTCATCTTGCTTCTATCTGCATTTATCAGCATGGGGGACAAGAGTTAGTTGTTCATTGCCCAGTGATGACTAAAATGATTTAATTATCTTTTCCTACTTAAGTGTATCATTTAAATTCAAAGCTCCATCTAATCTTTTCAAAAAGAATCTCAAATATACAGCTCTTCAGGATGGATCTTCAGTCTGTAGTAGCCACTCTGGTCAATAATATAACTTCAGCCGTCCCCTCCAGCTGCTACCCTCTAATTGGAGTAGATGGCTCCTGCACTGAGTGCAGCATACTTCTTGTGTCTGCTGCAGAGTTTGTTTCCACGGTTGCAGCATCTTTTCCAAACTGCACTGAATGACTTACATTCATCCTTACTGTGTCCCATAAATTTTATTCTCAAGCAAAGCGATCACTCTTGTGTCAGGTCTGGTTAGGGTAACGCAGTACCTGCTCTCCTCTGGCCACGCTCCATCTTCTGCTCATGTGCTTCTAATTAAAGCTGACAAGTTCTGATGTTCTGATCAGTACAGTTTCATGCCTGGCAGTGTGACCTCTTTTGGGCTTTGTTGTCTTCTGCTGCTTGGTTAGTCAAATCCATCCAGGTTTTGCTCGGCTCACTTCATAATGTTCATAGAGGACATGAATGAGGATGATATTATGGGTGTGTGTTATGTAATCTGGCATGGAAGTCTACTGCTTCAGAATTGGAACATGCAGGCTGTGACTTGCAATAAGAGATTATCTTTTCTTGTATTAATTTTGGCACTTTTCACTCATCAAAAGAAACGTAATACTTGTGACTCATGCATGAACATTGGAGGCGAATTCATCTGCAATTTGTCAGTGAAACTGGATGCCATTTGCAATTTGCATGTAAGTTGTTTGCTTGTGAAACAGGCCCCTGGCCTACACCTCAATCAGAGCTGGGATTATTTTTTTTCTTTATTTTTTATCCCCTATTTTTAGATTCAGGAAATGGTATTGACTGAGCTGGATGACAGTCATTTCATATCATTTAGCAAACATAATGGCGTATTTATGGCAATTTGAAACCCCTCTCTGCCATACACAAGGTGATGAACTCATTTGAAATGACTCATGATACCACCAATTCTTAGTCTAACCTTCAGGCTGTGAGAGGAAAAAACAGTAATAGAGACCATTTTCTGGCAGTTCTTCAAGGCAGGTATCATACTCTGTCTTTGTATTTAACTTTTTCTTTGTGCAGACAAAAGATCCTAATCCATAGAAGTTAAACATTTTAATACCTATACTCCCATAAACTGATATCTTCTAATGTTTAGCCTTCATTTTAGTGTTTTTTTTCTTATTTGTGTTTATAGAGGATAATCTTATTTAACACCCAATTTATACATAAAGTTATTCTCTGTGATTAGAATAACATTTTACTCTGCTCTGTCACATACACTCACTGGACACTTTGTTAGGTTTACCTGTTAAACTGCCTGTTGATGCAAATGTCTTATCAGCCAATCACAAGGCAGCAACTCAATACATTTAGGCATGGGATGTGATCATGATGACCTGATGAAGTTCAAACTGAGCATCAGAATGGGCAGGAAAGGCAGTTTCAGATGGGCTGGTCTGACTATTTCCAAAACTCCTGATCTGCAACCATCTCCAGGGTCTACAGAGAACGGTACAAAAAACTAAAATATCCAGTGAGTGGCATTTCTCTGGGTGAAAATGCCTTGTTGATGTCAGAGTTAAGAGGAGAATGGCCAGACTGATTTGAGCAGATAGGAAGGCAACAGTGACTTCAGTATCCGCTCATTACAATCAAGTTATGCAAAAGAGCATCTCTGAATGCACAACATATCAAAACTTGAAGGAGATGGCTACAGTTTGTGTGGGCTCACCAAAACTGGACAATAGAAGACTTGAAAAACATTGCTGGGTCTGATGAGTGGTGAGTTCTGCTTCAGCATCTAAACGGTAGAGTCAGAAACTGGTGTAAACAACATGAAAGCATGGATCCATCTTGCCTGTATCAGCTGTTTGGGCTGCAGGTGGTGGTAATGTAGTGGTGTGAAGGATATTTTTTTGGCTCACTTTAGACTTTTTGGTACTGACTGAACATCACTTATACACCACAGTCTGCTGAGTATTTGTACTGACCATCCATCTTCTGATGAATGACAAAACACACCACACAGTGTAAATCATCTCAAACTGGTTCACTGAACTTGACATTGAGTTCACTGTACTCGAATGGCCTCCACAGCCACCAGATCTCACTCCAAGACCAGGAGACTTGCATCATGGATGTGCAGCTGACAAATGTTTACCAACTGTGTGAGGCTATCATGTCGATAAAAAGAGGTTTTACCTTCCTCTCTTCCTGACACAACACTCCATGGTGAGAGGGGCTTGTGTCCCAGAGACCTTTCACTTGTGAGGCGAATGTATTGTGTGCATATGTACCAAAATCTCTTGAGGAACATTTCTAGAACTTTGTTAAATCCATGCCACAAAGAATTAAGGCAGTTCCATGGCAAAAATGGGGTCCAACCCAGTACCAGCAAGGTGTATCCAATGAATTAGCTGGTGAGTGTACGTGGCAGAGCTTTTAGAAATTTGGTCATTTGTTGAAAAAATTTATGTTCACCATAACATTTCAACAACGAAATAAATACTCTAGTGCCACAATGATTCCATGTGCACATATGACCGTTTTATAGGATTTCTTTTAAATGTGGACCAAGCTGATGGGTTTCCTTAAGTACATACAGGACTTGTCTGATTGTTTTGTCTTTATTCAAGTTTAAATATCATTAAAGGGAAATATATCAGCTTGTTTAGTCAGCTCTACATCATGAACAGTACTTAATGCAGAGGTGTGAGATACAAACAGTGTGTTCTCCTGAACACAGTTCACTCTGACTGTTCAAATAGAAATGAAGCTGTGATGTAAGTGAGAACTTTACTGCCACTTTCATTTGCTGGTTGAAAGCCCTCTATGTAATAAAGCCGAAAGTGAAACCACATATTATAACTGGACAAACCACAGCAATCATTTTGAGTATGTGCAAATTGTAATTATATTATTCTTAAAGGTTTGTGAGGGATGGAATAAGTGCTCGCACGTTCGCATTTTCAGACAAGCGTTTATAGTGTTTTACACACAATGCAAAGGAAATGGTTATGTGAAACATTTTTATAAAGACAGTGAGTCAGATTATATTTTCATTTATCTTAAGTGATTGATCTATTTCACAAGGTCAGATGGTGAACTTGACTGGTGGATCACTAATGAAGGTGGTGGAATCAAATTATCCCTATGGGAATAAACTGAAACCCAGCTGAAACTCTTTGTACCAGTGGTTCACTTCCCCACCCGGTATATGTACAACCCCAATTCCAAAAAGGTTGGGATGCTGTGTAAAATATAAATAAAAAGACAATGCAATGATCTGCAAATCTCAAAAACCAAAATTTTATTCACAAAAAACCATCAGCTAGTATTTTTCATGAAATGACAAAATGTCTAACTTCCAACATTTAGTGTTACTCAGTGTTCTTTTGTGAATCAGATATAGTTTTTTGAGATTAGTAAATCTTTGCATTGTGTTTTTACTTATATATTGTGCATAATGTCCCAGCTATTTTGGAATTAGGGTTGCATTTTTTTGCATCAACCATTAACAGTAAAAAAGATCCAGGTGGATTTTAGTGAATTAGATGAGTGTGATAGCATCAGCAAAACCTTTTTTTGATTATTTTCCTACGGAAATCATGTTTATTCATCTCAGATTCCCTCAGTATTTTCCCCTTCCAATAAAAGCAAAATAAAACCCAAACTGAAAAGGCAAAACTTCTGATCTTGTTGATCATTAATAATAATAATAAAAAAGGTAATACAGTTTGAAATTGACTTTGTGATATCTGTACACATTAGGCCTATTTTCGCATTACCTCAGCGCCCATCTCACCTCAAAGAGGTAAATGATTGCATAACCTAAAAATCTATATTTTTCTCTTTTGTAGTCTTTTCATTTTCACCCTACCAGCAGACGGCTTTCTGTTTCTGTGAGTCCTGCCTGTGTTTGTTTATTCTGTTCGAATAACATTTAATAAGATAACTTTTGTTTTTACACTAATATTTTGCTAAGATAATTAATCAATTTTCAAGACACCAAACAACAATGTGGATCAACTCAGCTGTAACATTGTTTTTTAATCATTGAGTATTGTTTATTTGTGTGTGTGAATTTGGAAGAAAACATTTTGTGTGTAATTTCTATTTGAATACAGTGAAACTGCTATTGATATGAGTTGAGCTGAGCTCTTTTCAACCTTCAGCTGTTCTGACAGAGCTTCACAACTGCTCAGACTTTATACCCTCAAATTGTACAGGATTTAATAGATAATAAAGCCAAACTGCTTTATTATGATGAAATCACTTAGAAATCGTACTTGACTCTATAACTTTGTGTTTCACCTTGAAAATAATTACTCTTCTCTGAATCTGTGATTACCTGATTAGTTAAATTTGTCATCTAGTTCTTACTGGTCTCCGTTTTTATATAATTTTTTTTTTTAGGTAAAAGCTAGAGATAAAAAAAATAAGCCTGAGCAGGTCGGGAAGTTCAAAAGCCTCTGCGCTGACAGTGTTTCACAAAAGCAATGAAATGTGGTTTCCTCTTAAAATGGATCAGAAAATAACCTAATGACTGTCTACATTATTCTTAGTCCAGAGACTAGTGTGGCTCCTACTGTTGAAGCTTAATTGAGCCCCATGGGAATGCTTCTCTTTACTAAATGATGAAATAGAAATTTGACTTCTCCTCAGACAATAAAGCACCAGTGACTCTATCCCATTTCAAGTGGAAAGGGGCAGGGTGATAGAAGTTTTGCATGCAAGCGTGGGTGTGTTCTGTATGTGTGCTTCAAGCACAGAGTGGCCGGTCGATACAGCTCTGGATCCTGAGATCCGAGACCATTTCTCAAACCTGCGAATTTTCCATCTATGAGGCTAATGGCAGTCTCTTAGGCTTTATGATTTATCAAACATAAAAGGTCACTACAGCAAGCTGCAATTAATTCTGTCTGCTTTTATTTGGTGTTGCTCAGGGGTGCTTGCTCCTATAGTGACAGATATCATTACATGGGTTGTCTTCAGGATGAGACTTCAGGAAGGGATGGTAGATATATAAAACATGCAGTTCTATATTGAGCCTGAGTCCTTGCATATGTTCAGCTGACTGAGCTATGTAACACATGGAAAATGGCATGTCAAGCTTAAATTACATTCTCAAATACATATAAAAATAAATCAGAAGACAATAAAGACAAGGGAAAGCGGCTGGTTTCAAGAAAGGTCATGATAATGTTACACTGTTTACCATTTTAGTCTAGTATCCTGGGTTACTAATTTACACTGAACTAAGCTACAGCACAGGTGAATGAGTAGTTTATTAGTTTTACAGGAGTTTGTTCATCAAGTATTGGAAACATACTCCATATGGATAAAAATACTGGGCCACCTACACACCACTCCTACAGGAACTTTTATGACAGACCATTCTAAATCTATAGGCTTAATATGGAGTTGGTCCCTCCTTTGCAACTATAAAAGCTTTCACTCTTCGGGGAAGGCTTTTGAAGATTTTGGAGTGTGTCTATAGAAATTTTTTGCCCATTTATCCAGAAGACCATTTATGAGGTCAGACACTGATGCTGAAAGCAAGGGCCTGGTTCGTACTATCATTCCAGTTCATCTTATCATCATCATCCTATTACAGTACCACGCTCAAATTCATTGAGCTCTGTAGAACCATCCATTTTTTCACAAATGATTCTGAAGATAGACTGCATGGCTAGGTGTTTGATTTTTATACACCTATGACAATGGGACTGAATGACACACCTGATTTCAGTGATTAAGTGGTGTGGCCCAACACTCTTGTTTATATAGTGTGCCTCTTTTACTCTATTGTGGTGTTGTGCAAAGTCACTTCTGCCTTAGTGCCTTTTGAGAACCAGCCCACATTTCAACAGCTTTGAAAATGAATGAAAGCTGCATAGTGTTACTAGCAGAACTTGGGATAATTTCCATGAGAATAAAGTCACAGTGGACACAATCTGTGGGCTGCATCTGTCAGTCTTGTGCGAATTTTGTGAAGTAGTCCCTCCCATAGTTGCTGACATTAGTGGTTCTAACTTCTGTCCCATCAATTATGTGGCGCCATCCTGGTGCCAGGTTTTTCTTTTCGTTTTATTTTTCTTTTGCATGGAAGTGAGTCTAGATTGGGCACTTTGTCAGTGGAAAATGGGAATTGTTGTTGTGGTACCATGAGAATTCAGCAGACTCTTTAATACACTGCCTCTAGGAACCATCAATATCTGTATAATATGCTTGTACTGATCCATTGTCTGCCTACTGCTACTCAAACATTGCTACTCCATTCCTAGAGGCAATGCAACATCCATCTGTTTGTCCGTCCATCCGTCTGTCAATCCAGCCATTGCCTGGATGGAGTCCATCTTATCTGTTATAGGGCAAGAGGTGGGGTAACCCCTTACTCTCTGCATTAACAATTCGCACCTAGAGAGAACCCAGGCAGGCACGGGGAGACCATGTAAACTCCACACAGAAAGGTCCCAGCTGGCCAGTGGTTTCAAACACAGGACCAGGACCTAGAATATACCTGTATTTGTGTATGAAAACTAACAAAAATAAAAAAGAGAGAGGTTTATTTAAAATACAGAATAAAATATAAGCGTAAATCTTCATAATTAAAAGTTAAGTAAATTAAGTGTCTGTTGTGGATTTCCTCCCTCAGCAAATGAAGCAGTTTCTTTTCATTTTACACTTCTGTTTTTGGCAAGTGAATGTTTTCCATCTTAGATTAGGCTCATTGCCTCAGGCAGTCTTTATTTTTGGGATTTTTATACTGTTGAAGTAGCTTGCATTATGGTAAAATCTCAAGTTTTTTCAACATGTTTTATAAAGATAGGTTATGATCCCTCATAATAAATGCGCAAATTATTATCTTTTTTGGTTGTGTTTTAAACATAGTCTTTCTCATGCACTTAAAATGTCTCATCAGCCTGTCTTGTGCTGATAGCTGCATCACATAGTTCCTATGGAAACTGCAGTGTTAAGAGTTCAAACTTATTGCTATGCAAACTAATCCAGTCGTCAGTGTTATGTTACAAGACTGCAGAACTTTTGGCCCTTGTAAAAAATGTTTCTTCATGAAATACCCTACTTTTTGGCACAGGACAACAGGTCACTGGACTAAAGGCAATGAGTCTTAGCCAGGAGTTTCCTCTTTGTGCTCCTTTCCCAAAGATCCAATAGCTGTGGAACAAACTTTGACTAAATTACAATGATTCAGATGTTTGATCATTTTACTGGCTTGACCTTTCAGATTTCCTCCAGTCATGTTGACCTTTCCATGTGCCAGTAGTTTCTGCTGTAAGCCTCTGGTCTTAACGTATTAAATCCTGATACACACTTTAAAGATCCTTGTTCATGTCACCAAATTTGTACCAAAATTATTTTGTGATTGTGTCTGTGCAGTCCATATGTACTCCTCATACAAAGCTCTGCCCTTTTTTTTCCAGCTTGAGGGAGTATTCTGACTGTTTCAATACCAGTGTGAGATGTATAGCATGAGAGGAAATACTGATGGTACCTAGTCTTTATTTTTAGAGTCAATCTCCTCTTGGTGCTCAGTGTTAGCAAGGAAGCAGTGAGTCATGTTACAACCAATGAATGTGATCTGCCAAGCCCCCATGGTGTTATAGGAACCTTGTGCTGTCCAACTATATTGTTTGGTAGTATTAAAACCTCTCTTTTCCCACCAGATACAATATGTTGTTTTGATCGGTAAACATCCAGCTGGCGGACTCTGTGGTGGTGTTTTGCCATGGTGTGACTCTGGTTGGCTTCGTTTGGCTTTCTGCATAACAAATTAGTTGGAGCAGGATGTTCACTAAACACTTCATACACCCACTCAGTCATCAAAGCAGTACATTCTTATTTCTCTTGGTGAAGCATATTTGCTGCTTACCAACCAAGATTCTGAAGACATGCACATACTGCTGATATATTTGAGTATCTTTAATGGACAATTTAGTGAATGTATATATGTTTTTAATATATGCTCAATTATTATTGAGTCATAGGAGTGGGTTGTTCTGAGCCTCAGTAATGAAAATCAGGAAAATGTTAATGGGTTTTGTCAATCCTATTAGTATTCTTTATCTGACTTTCATTTAGGATAACTGCTGCAAGATTTGAAACTGCAGAGTCATTTAGGTTTGTGAACATAAATTTAGATGTTTATTTGCCTTTGTTTGTGCATATTTGGGAAACTGGCACATTTAAAAGAGGGCTAAACTGTATACTCTTCACAATGTGCAAAATTTTCTGCCGCTACTGAATTATTATGACACTGAAGGCAATTTAAAATGTGATGCTTACTGTGCATTTTCTGGAGTTTCATGGAGCATTGTTTTTCTTTGACTTCTACACTGGGTTGAACCCCTTTTGGCCTTGAGAACTTCCTTTAGATTGAACACAGTGTTTAAATGGTGCTCAGTTGGTGCAAAGAGGCCCAGAATGTACCAGGAAAATATCCCCCACACCATTACACCATCACCAACAGCCAGAACCATTGAATTAGACCACTGGAACCAATGGATTAATGCTTTAAGTTGCTTATGCCAAATTATCACCCTACCATCCAAACGCCACATAAGAAATCAAGACTTATGATGCCAGTCAACATTTTTCCTGTCTTCTATAGTGTAATTTTGGTGAGCCCATGCAAATTGCAGCCTCAGCTTCCTGTTCTTAGCTGACAGGAGTGGCACCTGTGTGGTCTTCTACTGCTGTAGCCCATCTGCTTCAATGTTCGACATGTGCATACTCTAAATGTGACGAGAGCTTATTTGAGTTGCTGTTGACTTCATATGAGCTCAACTCTATCTGGCCATTCACCTCTGACCTCTGGATTCAACCAGAGTTATTAGAGTTTTGTATTTTCTAATTAGTTTTTATTTTTGCTTTTGTTTTGAATTCAGTTTAGTTTCAGTTATTTTCCAGAGTGAGTTTGCTTGTTTTAGTTTAGTTTTTTTTGTTTGAAAGTGTTTAATTCAAGTTTAGTTTTTATTAGTTTCAGTGTTAGTTTTAGTTTTCTTAATTATTATAATATGGATGGTATCTGTCAGGGGAAGATTTAAGGTGTTTATATCAGAAATTACAATACAAATGCAACATTTTGTGAAGGCAGATGAGTACAGTAACAATCATGTAGACACCCTGAGTCTCAATAAACAGATGCACCAAAGCCTCATCAGACAGGCTGGCTGACCAAATTTAATCCAACTGACAAAGACTAGAACTAACGTCATTTCCTGTATATTTTTTTTTAAAATTTTAGTTGGTGTTCTAAGTCCACAATGTCATTTTATTTAGCTTTGATTTTTCCCAGAAGTCTAGTTTTTCTTTTTCTTTCAGTTAACTAAAATTATTTTTAATATGTAGTTTTAATTTTTAGTTTAGTTTTAGTTAACGATAATAACCTTGGATTCAACTAGACATTTTCACCCAGAGAACAACCGCTTAGTGGATATTTTCCCTTTTTTAAATTATTCTCTAACCCCAGAGAGGGCTGTGCGGGAAAATCCCTGTAGTTCATCAGTTTCTGAAATCCTCAGACTAGCTCGTCTGGAGCCAACAATCGTGCTGCGTTCAAGGTTTTTTTTTCCTCATTCTGATGCTCGGTTTGAACTTCAGCAGTGTTTCTTGACCACGTCTACATGTCTAAATACACTGAGTTGCTGCTATGTGATTGGCTGAATGTTTTCATTAACAAACAGTGCATCAGGTGTACCTAATGAAGTGGCCAGGGAGTATATGTCACTAAGCAGTAGAGGTGTACAATTTCTAGATTTTAACATGAAATATCAGGAGACAGGCTGTGTTTGGCCAAATACAGAAAGAAAAGATTAAGCATTTATTACACTGAAATTTGCACGCTTTCAGTGATTAGCACTTATGCCTCACAGCAAGAAGGTTCTGGGTTTGAACCTTCGTTTGTTCTTTCAGTGCCTGGTGGCCATAGGTGCAGATGGGAGAGAGATAAAGCCATGAGTGGATAGTGAGATGAGAAAAGTACTATATACAAATGTGTATCTGTTTCCAAATCTATGAATAAACAATGATTATATTAATGAGTACCCAGAACCTGTTTTGGCATGTGCACTTTTGTACCATTACATTAAGGTACAAGATTGTCATCAGAGGTTCAAGCCATCCTGTCAGACTTCATTTCCTGAGAGCCTGCTTCTAATCTTAAAAGATGTATATGTGTCTGGGTCCTGCAAGTAAAACTCCTTTAATTTTCTCCATAGACAATGCTGTATGACTCACATTTGGAGCGCTTCATAGTTGGATCACCTGAAACTCACCTGGGTAATCATCAGCACGAAAGATTTAGCACAGCAATAACTGCCTCTTTGAAGATTCCAAGTATTTCTCCCAAGAATCCAATCACCAAGCTTTAAATTCTGTGCAATACACATTGCAGCTGAAGATGGTAGCGGACACAATAAGCAGCATAAATCAATAGATCAAATAAATTCTGGTTTAATTGTTTGTGAATTCAGCAATTATGATGTATTTTATTGTCAGTGACAAAGCCATTTTGAATTTGCTACCGCTTGAATTCACACCTCTGTCTAACCTTTTGTGTGTCAACAATGGACAAAGCTTATGGTTATCAGCCAGACCTGTTAGCCCTACCAAAATGACAAAATAATTTCTCCGAAATTACCACAGGTGTCTGTAGAGGCAACAACACAGAAGAAATAACTACAGACTTGTTGATGCAAAAGCGGTAGATGAAGTTTTTTTTTTTTAAATGACTAAGAAACCAATTCAAAGAAGCAGAAACAAACAAAATAACAAAAATCTCTTGATGTGGTGAGGGGAGCAGCTAGGTCAAAAAACAGGAAGGATGACAGGAAAAGGTAGAAACAGGAACAGGTCACAGGCAAGATGGCTAGAGGGTTGTGACAAGCTGGCACCATTGACAATGTTGTGATGTGGCAGGGAGCAGGTGGAAATAGCTGGTACGTATAGTGAGAGGGTGATTGGGGAATGAGGAACAGATGAGCAGGTGGGTGGAAATCCGGTGACTGAGACTGGTAAGGAAGGGCCAGAGACAGCCATGCACCAGAAACAAAGCTGAAATAATTAAGCGGGTCACAGAGTATTAATAGCTACCGTCATGTGAAACTAAGTACACCCCATTATTCTATAGCTTGTAGAACCACATTTAGCAGCAGTAACTTGAGTTAATTCTTTTCTTTATGACTTTATAAGTCTCTCACATCCTTGTGGAGGAATTTTTTGGTTTAGTTTTCTTTACAATGTTGCTTCACTTTATTGAGGTTTGAGAGTGTTGGTTTATGCACAACTTTCTTAAGCATTTCAGTCAAGTTCATGTCTGGATTTTGACTGGACTGTTGCAACCCCTAAATTATTATTTTTTTTAAACATTCTGTTGTAGATGTGCTGGTGTGCTTGGGGTAATTTTCCTGTTGCATGACCCAATTTCAGCCAAGCTTTAGCTGTCAGAGAGATTGTCTCACATTTGATTCGAGAATACTTTGATATTTGATAGAGGAGTTCATGGTTGACTCAATGACTGCAAGGTGCCTGGGTCCTGTGGCTGCAAAACCAGCCCAAATCATTAGTGTGTGCCATTGTGTTAACATACTTGAATGCTTTGGACCAGTAAACTGCCAAAAACTTCTGCTTTTATTGAGCTGGTCACACTAGCTGATGATCAGTTAATCAAGAGCATTTAATTAGCAGCACCTGGCAGCTAATTAAACTCTAAGCAGTAAGGGTGTACTTAGTTTTTCACAGGGCTGCATTATGTGAAAGCTTTCTTTTTTCATGACTGTATTTCAAAGCTTCAAGTTCCCCTGTTCATCTTATCCTTGCCTGCTGTGGCTCACAGCCAGAAAAATGTGCATGCACTGGTGGATTGTGAAAAAGGAAATTAAATAAAACAGTAAAAGTGATAGTCGTGTGGTTTTCAGTTGCATTGCTGTCCAGAAATAGTTGACATACTTTATGGACTTCAGATCAACCATCATTTGTTGTCTTTTAAATCTGACTCTTTTTTTAGTCTTAAATCCGTCCTGAAGGAAAAAAAATGAACCAAAATGGTTTGCTGGAGAAGTTAATTTAAATTCTAGTTAAATTTATACAAGGTATCTTCTCCAGAGATGTAGTCTGCAGAATATATTATAAGATATTAAAAATACATTCACTATCTTTAAGTTTGAGACCATTGAAGTTGGAGGAAATATCTGCAAGCTAATTTCCAATTTTCAAATATTTGTACGCTGTCTAAACAAACTCCCCACAGACTGCTTTTACTCACTGGAGTGATTAACTTATTAATCTGAGCTAGTTATGCAACAATTTGTCATCACTGATTGAAATTACATGGAGCGGTTGGAAAACACTCCACAGTCTCTGGTAATTATGCAGCCACCACAGTGAGCAGAGCATCAGTGAGAAAGATGTTATTTTTTTAAGACTAAACTTATGATCGAAAAGGCCTTGGTTACACTCTTGGGTGAAATTGGATTTGAGGAATGCATGCTATGAGAGAAGTTTTGGACTAGAAAATAATTTCAGAAAACTTTTTCTCCAAGTTCAGCCCAGGCTGCTGCATTTTTGATATGTTTAAATAAAAAGAAAACGATTTTGCTGTTATAAGTCACATACAAGGTTAATTTTTTTAAATAAAATGAGGCACAGAAAAATTTGAACAAGGTGTTTCAAGGAGTTTTTTTTGAGAGGTGAGGAGTGGTGTGGGTATGATTCTTCTTTTTTAGAGCTGGATGAGTATAACACCGTGTTATATCTTGTTTAGCCGACAGTCCTTTGTAGGGTGTTATGTTCTCCTGAAACTTTCTCCAAACAGCCCGTAACTGGGTGGTTTCCCACTACTGTCAGTCTCTTTATGCTTAGCTATAACGCTTAACATCAGGTCCCTGTTTTTGTATGAAGTTAGGTCCATAACTTTCAGGATGACACATGTTTTGTAATTTTTCTTCTCTACAGCACCACAATCAATTTTAAATCAAGCAGTAGAAATATGATTAAAGTGCTGACTTTGAACTTTTATTGAAGGAGTTTGACTAAAGAACTGCATTGACGGTTTAGGAAGTCAGTCATTTTTATACATGGTTCCCATTCTCAGAGGCTCAACAGTAATAGGATAAATTGTGATAATTTCTAATATAAGGATTGTTTTTAATACCTGAATCAAATCATTTGCAGTCGATGAATGCCTGAAGTGTGGAACCCATAGACATCACCAAATGTTCTTTCCTCTCTTGAGATGCTCTGCCAGGCCTTCTCTGCTGCCACCTTCAGTTGCTGCCTGTTAGTGGATGTCTCCAGCTTCAGTTTTGTTTTCAGTACTGGAAAAGCATGCTCTGTTGGGTTGATCAGGTGACTGACTTCGCCATTGAAGATTATCTCATTTCTTTGCCTTGAGAAACTCTTGGATTGCTTTTGCATCATGTTTTGTGCTATTATTCATTTGTCCTGTGAAGCATGGTCAAGTCCAATCAGTTTTGATGCATTTGGCCAAATGTGAGCATAAAGTACATATGATTTGATAGAAGTTCATCATGGTTTCATCTGTCCAAAGAATTTTTCTAGACAGGCTTTTTAAATGTTTCGTTAAATCATACCTGGCCTTCCTCTTCTCGAGTAGAACCAGTTGTCATGGTCCTGGATTTTTTGAAATTTGGTTTGGTATGTTTTTGAGTTTCTTTTATGCTTTTGAGTTTCTGTGCTTCCTTTATAGTTTTGATATTCTTAGTTTTTATGTTTTGTTATTGCATCCTTTGTTATGGTTATACTCGAGTCTTGCATATGTTTGTTATTTTATTCTTTAGATATAGCCTACTGTGTTCCTGTCTTTTGTCAAGTTCTCTCCTGTGTCATGCTCCCAGTAATGTTTCCTTTTTTATTTTGTAACCAGTCTTGTCTCTTGTATTATGTTCAGTTTTACTGCACTTGATTGTTGCCACTAGTGCTTCTCTCCCTCCTGTTGCTTGTTTGCCTGTTAGTCTGTGTGTATTTATACCACTGCCTCCCTCTGCTTATTGTCGTGTTTCCTGCCTGTTGAGGTTTGGTTCTGCCTGCAATGTTTAGGCGTTTTCTGCGTCATGCCAGGTCAAGTTCTTGTCAAGTCAAGTTTTGGTTCCACCTTGCTTCATGTTATTGTTTTAGTTTACACCCTTGGACTATTATCATTTGGACTTTGATCAGCTTTCATTAAAAGCTCGCTGTGAGTTCTTGCCATCTCAGTCTACGAGTCTGCATCTTGGTTCCACTTCCTTCCACTAACCTGACACCAGTGGTTTGCATCTTGCTGTAAACCCTCTGTGTTTACATGCATGAAGGCATTTATTGATTTTAGACTTTTACAGTAATACACTTACCTCCTTGATAGTTGTTCTTGACTCGGCTAGATGTTATGAAGTAACTTTTCTTGACCAAGTAAAGAATTCTGTGATCATCCGCTTTAGTTGTCTTCTGTGTTCTTCACGGCCTTTTTGGTGTTGCCGACTGAGCAAGCCAGTGCATTCCTTCTTTTTAAGAGTATTCCAGATTGTCGTTTTTGAGATCTGTCAATTTGACTGATGGTTGGCTCCAACTTTAGACAAGAGCTATAAGGCAGAAATAAAATTCAAGCACCAACTTGTGGCGTCTTTATTATCAAGTAAGCCTTCACATCAACACACCAGCAACCAACCCTTCAAAAGTGGCTTGCTTCCCTTTATACCCTCCCCCACCCGTCCCTCTCTGCTTCCTCACCTCCCACAAACTGTCGCTGAACTAAATTAACTAAACTCAATAAAGACATTTTCAAACAGTAATATCAATAATCATTCAGAAATAAATATAAAAGAAGGTGAAGAAACACTTGGTCTCCATTACACTCCAACAGGTTTATTTTGGTTTTTCAGCCTAATGATTCCTTCTTCACTTGCATCAGCAACTCCTTGGACCTCACATGGAGAGTTTAAGTGAGCAGTAACCAACTGGAAGTTCAACACTTGGAATCAAATCCAGATCTTTTATCTCCTTAGTTTGTCAAGTTGATGAGCCATACCGTGAAGATATGGGAAAGGGTTGCTGAAGCTAGGTTAAGAAGAGAGGGGACAATCAGCGAGCAGCAGTATGGCTTTATGCAGAGTGCGTACAACAGATGCAATGTTTGCTTTGAGAGTCTTGATGGAGAAGTATAGAGAAGGTCAGAAGGAGTTGCACTATGTCTTTGTGGATCTTGAGAAAGCATATGATAGGGTGCCAAGAGAGGAAGTGTGGAATTATATGAGGAAGTCAGGAGTGGCAGAGAAGTATGTGAAGGTGGTGCAGGACATGTATGAGAACAGTGAGACGGTGGTGAGGTGTGCAGTAGGAGTGACACATGGGTTGAAGTTGAGGTGGGATTACATCAGGGATCAGCTCTGAGCCCCTTCTTATTTGCAATGGTGATGGCAGGTTGACAGATGAGGTCAGGGAGGAGTCTCCGTGGACTATGATGTTTTCAGACAACATTGAGATCTGTAATGAGAGTAGGGAGGAGGTGGAAGAGAGCCTAGAGAGGTGGAGGTATGCACTGGAGAGAAGAGGAATAAAAGTCAGTAGATGCAAGACAGGGTGC
>VUQH01002243.1:0-35526 GCA_015106775.1 Etroplus canarensis
TGACACGCTCTTCACCTCCAGAACACTCTTCACA
The DNA here is from genome assembly GCA_015106775.1 of Etroplus canarensis. Taxonomy (NCBI): domain Eukaryota; kingdom Metazoa; phylum Chordata; class Actinopteri; order Cichliformes; family Cichlidae; genus Etroplus; species Etroplus canarensis. Next base: position 35 of record VUQH01002243.1, read on the forward strand.
TACTCTTCCTTCAAGATGACCCCTACTCCATTTCTCTTTCTACCTACACAATAGTAGAACAGTTTGAATCCACCTCCGATGTTTGTAACCTTGCTTCCCCTCCATCTGGTTTCTTGCACACACAATATATCTACCTTCCCTCTCTCCATCATATCAGCCAGCTCTCTCCCTTTACCAGTCATAGTCCCTACATTTAAAGTCCCTACTCGCACCTCCACCCTCCTACCTTTCCTTCTCTCTCTCTGCCTCCTAACACGCTTTCCCCCTCTCCCCCTCCTTGGTCTTCGGCCAACAGTAGCATAGTTTCCACCGGCACCCTGTTGGCTAACGGCACCGGAGGCGGTCGTTGTTAACCCGGGCCGCGACCGATCCGATATGGAAGTCGTGTTATGAATCTGCATATTTGATGTGGCAAAGTTTTTACACCAGATGCCCTTCCTGACGCAACCCTCACCATTTTCCTGGGCTTGGGACCGGCACTAGGACTACACTGGCTTGTGGGCCCCTGTGGCTGGTTTAGTATGCTTCTACAATGACCAGCAGAATTCACATTCCTGTTTTGACATTTGGACCTGTTCCATAGTGTAAAGCCTCCACTGTAATTTTGTCGAATAAAGGTATGGGATAGTGTGGAGGAGCACCAACAATATAAATCCAGGCTTAACTATGTCTTCATTTAGCAGCTGTATTGTTTGCAATTTAAGACTAGGCTCTATTTTGAGTGAGCATATTGTTTGTGTCCAAACAAAGCCCAATCTCAGTGAATACTTGCCTTCCTTTAGGCAGCTACTTTGCTGACAGTCAGAACACTGGACTGTTGACTTCACAATGTTTGTCATTCTATTGGTAAACTATTCTGGGCATTCATATTGTGTGTACAAAGCACACACAAAAAAACCCCAGAGACTTTGCGTCTGTGTGTGTATGTGTGTGTGTGTGTCTACAGTGTGTGTGTGTGTGTTTGTGTCTACAGTATGTGTGTATTTTTCAGATCCTAGTCACAATATTAGGTAAGCAGTTAAAATCCTGGCTGAAAATATCACATGTCAAGGTGCTCCAGGGATACACATCCCTCCTAGTGTTAAAGGACCTGCAATAATATTTACCCAGCATGCATCTCTGATGACAGGCCTCAAGCTACCACGCAGCCCCTAAAGTAAACAGTCGGAGGTGGAGATGAGATGAGAGAAGAAGAGGTAAGGGGAGAGTGTTAGGACCAAAAGAAGACGAAGAGGTAGGGAGGGTATACAAAAGGAGGGAGCGTCCACATAAAATAGTGAAATATTGGTATATGGCGCATTCTGTGAAGTTAAACCATCCCTGGTTTATTATGGCGTTGACCTTTTTTGCATGTTTGTTCTGATCTGTCAAATGCAAAAAAGAAAATGTCTACAAAAGCAGAGAAGCAAGGTATTTCTGAAGTGTGTGTTTTCTTTCAAATAGAGTAACACTAAAATTAGGTAGAGCATCTTTTGCCTTGAATAAAAGGATATTGAATGGTCTTAATATTTAATTTGCCTCGCTAATTACAGTACTGTACAAACATTTAAGAAACTTAAAACACTTAAATTCATGCCCATTAGGTAATACCTTCCAGGGAGGCATATGACTAGTTCCATTTTCATTCAAAAGCATGAGACAGCAACCCCTCAAATATGCTGTCAGAGTCAGAAAGAACTGTTTTCAGGAACAAGACAAACAATAATCCTACAAAAACCTGTCTGCCCTCCATGGAGGCCTGTTTTAACATTGGCAATACAATTTAAGTTTTTGAATAAATCCTCCCAGAGTACAGAGTGTGAAAACTAAAACCTCAAATGACTCCCAGTTTGTCTTTATTTCACTTGAGCATTTTCAAGTTTTCATACTTTATACTTATACTCCATAATATTAATCTGACAGCTACTTTGTGATAGAATAAACTGTATATGATAGAGAGCTGAACTGCTCCTTTTTCTTTGAGTAATTCTTAGTATTAAGGGGCTCCTGGTTGGTCGTTGGACAAAGCTTGTGGTGATGTGATTTTGACTCTTTTTGAATTCTTTAGAAATTATTCTTTTGAGAGGGGTACCGAGACTTGCTGAAACCATTCATGCTTTCAATCAGGGCTGTAAATTCCCAATTCAGAGGTTTTTTAAAGTGCATTAAAGTAACCTGTCAGTAGGAAAACAGCTTGAAAAACATTAAACAAGCAAAGTCTGACCTATTTAGCTGTCAGGCAACCTTTTAGAAGTCCCATAGCATCATCAGTTGATTGACGGCAAAACAATAAATCATAGTTGCATAGCAAAACAGGCAACTGCCACAAAATAGAACATTCCTCCAGCTGATCCAGAATAAGAACAAGCTTTGTACTTCATCATTGTATGTAAGCTTTAAAGGAAAAAGTTGGTGGTATTTTTTTTTTTTTTTATCAAGAAATTCCATGATATGGTATGACGAAAAATGGCAAAGAAGTGGTTTTGTAAACAGACATTTTGAGTGAAGCCAAATCTTAGTATGTCTTATACCTCTATGATATAGAGCTTTATCACATATTCCTTCATTATAATGAACTTAGGCACTCTAGCTTATTTTGAGTCACTTCCACAATTACATATTTGTAATATGATACATTCTCTAGGAACTGTTGGGTCTGACTCCACACAAGTACAGAAATTGAAAAGTACTGATCGATGGCACATTATTTATTGGCATTGGTCTTTCCACATTTTCCAGTACTGTGTGCGCTATATGGACAAAAGTATTGGGCCCAGCTTCTTAATCATTGAATTCAGGTGTTTAATTCAGTCCCAAAGCTATATAAACCCAAGTACCTTGCTGGCATTACCACCTTCTTCTTTTTTGGATGCTCCTGTTAGGGGTTGCCGCAGCAGATCATCTGCCTCCATCTCACCCTATCCTTTGCATCCTCTTCGCTCACACCAACCCTCTGCATGTTGTCCTTCACTACATCCATGAACCTTCTCTGTGGTCTTCCCTTTTCCTCCTTCCTGACAGCTCCATCTTCAACATCCTTTGTCCAATATATCCACTGTCTCTCCTCTGAACATGTCTAAACCATCTCAGCTTTGCCTCTCTGACTTTATCTCCAAACTTCTCGACCTAAGCTGTCCCTCACAAAAACTGTGCAACAGGAGCTTCATGGCGTGATATATCATGGTCAAGCCGCTGCATGCAAGCATTACGTCACCAGGCACAACGCCGAGCATCAGATGGATTGGTGTAAAGCGCACCACCACTCTGGAGCAGTGGAAATGTGTTCTGTGGAGTGATCAATCACACTTTTCTATCATGTCTTGCAGTCTGATGGATGAGTCTGGTGTTGTTAAATGCCAGGAGAATGTTATCTGCCTGACTGCAGTCCCAACTGTAAACTTTGGTGGTGGAGGGAAAATGTTGTGGGGTGTTTTCTCTACAGGTAGTTAGTTCCAATAAATGGAAATCTTGATGCTTCTGCTTACCAAGACATTTTTGACAATTTTTCTCAATGTCTGATATCACAAATGGTCTTCTGGTTGAATGGGCAATCATTCCCACAAGCACACTCCAAAATCTTGTAGAAATCCTTCCCAGAAAAGTGGAAGCTGCTATAGCTGCAAAGGAAGGACCAACTCCTTATAAATGCCTATGGGTTTAGATTGGGATGTCATAACGCTCCTGTAGGTGCAACGTGTAGGTGGCCCAGTACTTTTGCCCTAATGGTGTAGCTCTGTGTGTCTTGTTTCATTTTTGGTATTATTTCATCTCTCTTGGTGATATCCACTTACAGTACCAGTCAAAAGTTTGGACACGTCTTCTCATTTGATGGTTTTTCTTTATTTTCATGACTATTTACATTGTAGATTCTCACTGAAGCCATCAAAACTATGAATGAACACATACGGAATTATGTAGTGAAGAAAAAAAGTGTGAAATAACTCAAAACATGTTTTACATTTTAGATTCTTCAAAATAGCCACCCTTTGCTTTTGATTACTGCTTTGCACACTCTTGGCACTCTCTCAATGAGCTTCATGAGGTAGTCACCTGAAATGGTTTTCACTTCACAGGTGTGTGTTGTCAGGGTTCATTTGTGGAATTTCTTGCCTTAATGGGGTTACATAATTCTATATGTGTTCAGTCATAGGTTTGATGGCTTCAGTGAGAATCTACAATGTAAACAGTCATGACAATAAAGAAAAACCATCAAATGAGAAGGTGTGTCCAAACTTTTGACTGGTAGTGTATGTCAGAGAGTTGAAGACAGCCAGGTCACTTAAGGGGGACCTGACCTTATTATAAATAGGTTTGTTTTTATGAGAGTTGTCACAGTATTGAGCAGCTTCAGCCATTTTTACAATAACCCATAATGAAGAGCTTATTATCATCTTTTTATTTTCATTTTAAAGGTTATGAAGCCAATTAAGCTTCAGATTTAACTTTAAAAGCCCGTGATTGCAGTGCATTACCATGTTTTGTCATTTGGGCTTGACAACAAAGCATTTTGTCTTACATTTGCACGCTTAAATTCATTCATTCAGCTGATGAAAATGCCAGCAGGTGGAGGAGGTGATTCGGTTGTGTTAAAATGCCAGGCAGACAGCAGTCTGAATGTGAGTGCTAGTATCTCACCAAGGAAAGCTTGATAACACAGTGATGCTTTCAAGTCCCTTTTGATACATTTAGTAATTGTTTCTCTGCAATGCTGCACATTTATGTGAATTGACACAACAAAAGCAAAAATACTGAGACAGTGGCTTTTTTAATAAGTGATTACATTTCACACACACAAGCAAAAGCCCTGAGAAAGAATCTTGTTGGAAGAAAAAAAATCTTTCACATGCTTTTACGCTAACGAACCATCACAGAAACTTCCTTTCCAAAAATGGCTTCTTAATCACAGTGAAATTCTGAGCAGACCCAGAAGCCTTACTGAATATTATTTTTCTAGCACTGGTCTCTGAAGACTTTGCCTAGTTCGTTAAAGGGTGAAACTGGAGAAGATCAAGGACTGCTGTTTGTCTTTGCTTTTCACTACACAAAGACTTTTTTAGTTTTTGTAGAAGTTGAGTAGAAAGAGCCAAAATTTACTGAGGAAGGAGCAAAAAGACAGGATGTGATGCATAAACACACTCAATGCCAAGAAGTCATGCTGAGCACATAATGTGGTGAGTGTCCCCACCCATGTTACATGGCTGATGCATTTTTTATTCTAACCAGTACAGATCTGTATTTCAGGCAGATCAAAGTAGTCAGCACAGTTGGATTACATGCCACATTACATATGAACCAGACAATTAGACGCCGAGCGGCATGCTGCCAATTTGCATGTTCTATACAAATGTTAAAACCTGTGAAAAGATATGAGGTTGTGCTAGACTGCTGCTGTGTCAAGAGAGCACTCAGTCTCCCTGATGCTGCTGTTTCTACTGCAGTAATTGTTTAGTTATGCAGTAAAATGGATCTTTTTTCCATCTCCTTCATTACGGAGGCAGCCCAATCTTTCCCTCAGCAAAAATGTGAGCCAGGAAAAAGAAGAAGTGTGGGTGAAATTGACTGAATTGAAATAAAGTCGATTACCCAGATGCTGCCCCACTGCAACTGCTTGAGCAGGGACCCAACAGAATGAAGTTGGAATGAAATTACTTTTTATAAATGCTCCCACAACAGTTGCCTCTTTTATTTCGCTCCTCTTTTTTTCCTTGATACAATTTCTTTTCTGTGTTTTACACGTTTCTATTAAATACTTGCAAGCACGTAACAATGCACAGCTCTGAGGCAATCTGACACAGAGCAGTTATCTCTGCAGACAGTAAGAAATATCTCTAAATAATTCTGTGAAAGTGTAAGTGGAAGCAGACTAATCACAGTTACTGCTTAGATATCAAGTCCCTGAGATGTATTGCTCCAGTATCCCTTGATTTCTTTACTGGTTTTGTTTTAAAATCTCACCACAGTATGTATATGTGTGTTTAAGAAGACAATATTTACAATATTTTTTTTCTGGAGGCAGCCAATATAAGAAGGGTTCAGAACTTTCTTTCTTATTTTGATTGGTCTTCTACACATGCCTTATTTACACCTCTTGGCCAGCAGTGTAGCACTCCAGAAGAAATCAAATTTGACATGTTCTTCAAGTGCTGCTAGCAAATACCACTGTGACTCTAGGTTTGTTCATTTCACGGCATCTCTGCAACATCAGTGGTAGGCAAAGTACTCGAGTCCTTTACTTAAATAAAAGAAGAAATGTCACAAAGCAAAATATGCTTCAATACAAGTAAGTTAGTCCCACATTCACCATCAAGTTAAAGTACAGAAATATGAACACTAATGCTGACTTCATAAAATGAAAACACTAAATTATAGAAATTTTTATGTTCAGCACAGAAATATAGTAGGCTCATTTTCACCAATGATGAACTCGTGCCTCATTCTGGGAGCAGGCATGGTTTGCAGATGCCTTAAAATAGGAAATAAAAGCTAAGACAAGTCGGTGGCACCTTGCAAACCATAATCCATTGGAGGTTGTGGGAAAATTTGGAACAGTTTGATTTGTAGGCCTGCCAGCAATTTGACATATGCATCAGTTCTTTTAGTTGTACCTTCGATTTTGCCAGTTTCATTTGCAGCGTCTTGCCAACCGTATAGAGAGTGCATACAAATTTATTCTCTCTTACCAAAAATTCACAGTTTAAGTGCAACTCATTATGCTAGACTTTCTCCATTTACAAGAATCCTGCTGGCTCTGGTTCAAAACAGTTCTTCTTGGCAATTTACTGTACTGTATTTCTGCTTTTTATAGAGGCTCTAGTTGATGCTTTGTGTATGCGTTTGCTTGTCCTCTACCATCACGTGTGTCTCCCCTTCCTCAACCTAAGGCCCAGCCTGGGCTCTCAGGAGTCATCCCCTGGAAAGGCATGACAGAGCCCCAGTGTTTGGAAATGGCTGCGCTGGCAGCGATAAGCAGTTCAAAGAAGAGAGCGCATTAATGTAATTGGCTGCCAGCAGCACATTGGCCTCGTCGTCTCATATCCACATGCAGTAACACACACTCACCACGCAGATTATTGAAGAGGGGAGTGTGTGAGAGTGGAGAGAGGATAGAGAGGATGAGAATGAAAGAATGGGGGAAGCGAGATGAAGGGAAGGGCAGATAGAGAGCGGGAAGGCGGAGCCCGGGTCCTCATTGTGTCGCTCATTAAGCCATGGGAGGCTCAGGGAGACTGAGAGATGAGATGAGAGGTGTCAGAGTTAAATGTCAGGTCTGGAAGGGATGTGGCTGACTTCCATGAAGCCTACACGCACACATGCATTGAGAGGTTGAGAGGGGATCCTCTGCCGAATCTTCAGTCTCATATTATCCCCTCAACTTCTCTTCTCCTACTCACGCCTTAACTCCTCTCTCTCTGCCACTCACCTAGTTTTGCCCTCCCAATTTTCCACCCATTACACCCAAATTACTGGTGTCATTGCAAACTGAATTGTTGCAGCCGGGTAGTAGCAGTTCCACTGAATAGCCCCAACCACTACCTATCGTCGTGGAAGTGAAGGCTATTTCCTTCAGCTAATTTCCAAGTCTGTGTGATTGGAGGCACAGAGGAAAATGCCGGGTGGCTTCCTCCACTATTATGAAATGTTTTTACCAAAGGCTGTGAGAAGCTTTGAAGTTTAGACTCTCGCCCTTGTATTTCAAACATTCTCCTCTTCTTTCTCTCCCTGTGAATTCTCTGCAAGCACTTCTCACCCCACTTTCTATTTGTTTTCTTCTTTTGCTGCTCCAAGTTGAAATCTTCCTGTAGTTTTATTCTTATTTTTAGCTCTTTCACCCTTTTATCTTGTGGTATTGTTGGCCTGTTTCACAAACTTGAGTGAGCAAAATGGTAGACACAGAGTTGGAAACTAGGTGGTGAACATATAAAGGAGCCAGATCTTCTTAGATAAATTGGTGGAGACCAAACCAGAGCTCAGGTCTTTTGTTTGGTAACGTATCTTAGCCTGAATGTTCAGAATCAGAATACTTTATTAACCCCAGGGGGGAGTTTGCATAATGTAGAGATTTACTGTGTAACTGGCAGAGTGTAAAAGGCAAGTGTAGACTAAAAAGCTTGCCAATTCAGCTTTGTAAGGAGTAGGGGTGTAAGCGGTTCATAATTTAAGTTTTGAGCCACAGTTGTGATAAACACAAGCCCTTTCCATAATGGGAGGGTTGTCAGGATGGACATCCAGCATAAAATCCATGCCAAATTATCTATGCAAATTCATCTACTGTGGCCACCCCTTGGGAAAATACAAGGGAGCAGCAGAATGTACTGTAAGTAATGGCTCAGCTCCCAGTTTCGTTTTAAAGACAATGAGAGAAAAAATCTCAAGAAAGTTATTTTTATCACAGACATTAGCACCGGATCATGATTGGATCTTGAATGAAATAGAGCGCTCTTATTCTCATGTATTTCCATTTCAGTGTTTAGCTGAACAGTTTTTAAATATTACAGCTTTCACCAGGGTAGCATTCTTGCACCAGTCATTACCAGCTCGACATGACTAACAAGCATAGGCAGCATGGGCATATGGCTAATCAGCATATCATTACTTAATCATTACTTTTTGCACCGTGTCAATTTGTTTCTCTGCTGTTAATAGACCTTTCCTTATTTACACACATGGCATTTACACCAACACATGTTCTTGATTTTAAAAAAACAAAACAAAACAAAACTGTTGGACAGTTAAAAGTGTGTCTTTCACCACAGATCTTGGGTAATGCAACAGTAGCATGTCTGCAGTTGGCGGCAGCAAATATGATGAAATCTCTCCATTCTCTGCCATGGCTGTCACATAATTGCACGTAATTATGTGTCTTTCCAGGTCAACCTTTCAAGCTGGATCCAAAAACAGCCCACAAGAAGCTACGTCTGTCCAATGACTGCCTGACCATGGAGAAGGATGAGAGCTCGCTGAAGAAGAGCCACACCCCAGAGCGGTTCAGTGGCACAGGCTCCTATGGAGCTGCTGGTAATGTCTTTATTGACAGTGGGTGCCACTACTGGGAGGTGCTACTTGGAGCATCCACATGGTAAGAAATGCACACGCACACAAGTGCATTATATAAGCCTGCAAGGAGGCTTGATAAACTGAAATATCTTTCTTTTGGGAGTTTAAATCTAGGCTGTTATGCAACCCCACACACACATACACACAACAGACACACACCACACACAGTGTATACTCTTATCCTAATTATATTCTTTTCACTAATTGGCTGTGAAGTAGACCTTTCCATGCACAAAAAAACCCAAAGGGCCTGTGCCTATCTTGTGTGTCCTCAGCATGAGGTAGCTTGACTATGTAAGTAAAGTCATTAAGGAGACCACTAGCTTCAGATCACTAATGTGTTCCAAAATGTTCCTTCCCCGCAGGTATGCCATCGGCGTGGCTTATAAATCAGCCCCCAAAAACGAATGGAGTGGCAAAAACTCATCCTCATGGGTGTTCTCACGTTGCAACAACAATTTTATGGTGCGGCATGACGGTAAGGAGATGCTGGTGGAGGCGAGTCTACAGCTGAGGCGGCTGGGTGTCCTGCTGGACTACGACAACAACTCACTGTCCTTTTACGATGCCATGAATTCCCAGCACATTCACACCTTTGAAATCTCCTTCCTGCTGCCTGTTGTACCCACTTTCATGATCTGGAACAAGTCAGTCATGATACTCTCAGGGCTACCTGTTCCCGATTTTGTCGATGGCGTGGCCTCAGATCTTCAAGAGCAGCAACAGCAGCAAATGGGTGTCTGCCGACAAGACTCACCATACTTGACCGGGATGAAGACCTGCCACTGAGTGGTTGAGTGAATGAAAGTGTGATTGGGAGATTAAAAACACTGACACGGTGGCTGAGTTCTGCTCTAATGCTTATGAGTTACGTTCTTATGGATTTAAAAAGTTGCAAATATGCACAGCAGTCTGGAAAAATGTCAGTCCTGTTAGTTTGTAGCCATCCAATATTTTGCAAATCCATCACTGAATGGGAACAAAGTCACTTGACTGCAACCATCAGTATATGTAAAATTCATCTGATGCCCTGGAGTCACTGACAAAGAGAGCTTTGGCGTCCTGTATTTTCAGGACCATTTAAGGTCTTCCTTTTTCATTTCCTCTTGGTTTGACCCTAGGCAGAAGACCAAAGTGAGAATCTTCATGTCAGCTATTCAAAGTTTAAAGGTGCAGCACATGAACAGTGAAATTACTTTAATGTCTTATTTGTGGCAGATTTTTTTTTTTTAAAAAGATAGGAAAAGAAGAGACCAAATAAGAAAATGAATAGAAAAGGAAAAAATTATGAAATCCACAGGCTGTATACATTTTTTAATTATTTAAATGTCCACACAGTGACAGGTGACAGCAACACCGTTCTTCTAAAAGTTTCTCACTCATTTGGTGTTTTGATGACAGTGGTGGAAAGCACTGATCCTTAATCTCCCTCTCCCTTAGGCAGGGGTGTCAAACTCGCGGCTCGCGGGCCCCTTCCGGCCCCGCCCCTACTTCCAGTCGCCGATTCGATGTCAAAAATATCATGTAATTCGGCCCTTTAAAGCGCCACATTGCGATCATATAATGAAATATGGACGCATTGAATTAAATAATTGTAATGTGGCGCTTTAAAGGGCCGAATTACATGATATTTTTGACATCGAATCGGCGACCGGAAGTAGGGGCAGGGCCGGAAGCGGCCCGCGAGCCGCGAGTTTGACACCCCTGCCCTTAGGTCTCAGTGGCTTTGAGATCTGGCAAATGTGAAGGCCATAGAATATGATTCACACAATTTTCAGACTCATCAATACATTCAGTTATCCCTAAGGATGTGAACATTGTTATTCAGAGAAGGACAACTAACATCAGCATATAAGTGTATCACATTTACTCACTCAGATTAATGCCATGTTGATTATAAATTACCCTTCTCTCTAAAGGGACAAGTAAACCCAAGCCTGTCAGCAAAATGTCCCACACAAAGTTAAAGAGCACCTGGATCCCCTCTGTGTAGGGATCCAAAGGTCAGGCTTTTTCTTTAATTTGTTACCCCTCTTAGTAAGATGTTCAATCAGAAGATTGATGCCACTTTCATGTCTGTGATTATAACACTTCTGCCAACTGTCTCTAAAGGCTGGAAGCTCCAACCTTCAAATTACAGCACTTAACCTCTCATAAGACCAAAGTGACAAATTTGCAGTTCTATTTTGCTACAGATTTACCAAAGTGTAAAATCCACCTTTGGCTACTCCTTGTATTTCCCCAAGCAGGATAGGTCATTTGGCACAGATTTTACACTAGATGCCCTTCCTAACGCAACTAAATTGGCTATTATTGGGCCGCTGTAGCTCAGGAGGAGGACTGGGTCATCCACTAACTAGTAGATCGGTGGCTTGATTCCCAGTTCCTTCAGTCCATGTGCTGGCCTGTCCTTAGACAATATACTGAACCTCAAATTGCTCCCATCATCCATCAGTGTGCATGATAGTTATATAGTGCTTAAAGGCATAGAGTAAGGTGTAATGTGTGTGTGTGTGAACGGGTGAATGAGGCTTGTAGATAAAAGTGTTTTGAGTGCTCAGAGTAGAAAGACACTACATAAGTACCAGTCCATAATGTGTGAATTGGGTGAGCTTTTGAGATACCGCCAGACTATTTCTGCCCAAGAAAAGAATAAATCTTTATTTACTAGTACTTGGAAGCCTGAGCTGATACCTACTAGGTTTACATTAGTGCATACAGCCTCTGGAAACACCCATATTTCTACTACAAAGTGCAACAAGACAAAAGTTTATTTTTTAATCAATCTCTTTTTTCATATAGTGAATTACCAGCCAATTGCTGGTTCAAGACTTCCTGCTTGACCTGCCAGTTTTTGTTTTGAAATGCACATACATTTAAAAAAAGGAAAAATCATGATGGTTGCAAGATTTATTTTTGCAAACACAATTCCTCTTTTTCCCTCCACAAACTGTTCATCTGCATTCAACTGAAGTCGCTACAGCTTGGTGGAGTTTTGTATTTATTGCCTGTAAAGGAAAAGTAATGCACACCAAGTGTTCTAGGTAGATATTAATCACTGGAAGTAGATTTAGGAGTAGGAAAAGAGTGAACAAATACGCAGTTAACACTGAAATTTTAAGTAAAAGGATTTCTTGATATATATGTAATCCTGAGCTTAATATGATGCTTATTTTGAGTATAATGATGCATATGTTTTACTTGAACACAGTGCCTGCCGTGGTAGTGTTGTCTGCACATCCAAAACATGATCCATTCAGAGATCCAGATCTTATTATACTGATGCGGCACAACACTCAGTCCTTCCTCATTAGTACAGTCATGCGAGTGGCATTGATTTTCCCACGTAAGACAGTAAGAATGCATATCTTGAAATTCATGTGTATCCTCATGTGTCCCATTTACTTTATGTTTCGACTGTTGTTTCATTAAAGTAGGCTGCATTGCAAATATTTTCTGTGCACTGTTCATGTGTTGTATCCTTAATGTCTGCAAGTGACCATCACTAAAGTCCTTTCCTTGATCTTCCTCCTGGATTTGACCTATCATTCTTTTTGAATTGATAAGTCACAGCTTCCAGATTTCAGGAAGTGTTAACATTGCTCCCAGATTCTGTATTAACAAGATCATAGGGGGTAGATTTGCGTTGTGTGACTACTCGACTTGTATTATAAGAGGTTTATTGATTACTAAAGGAAAAAAAAGTGTTATTTATGAAAAAAGTTTACTTTTATTATTAATCGCAGCATACTCATGATGCACTTTTTAATTAACACTATTCCCCTCCTGTGAGTATTAAAATGGATCAAGATGAGTGGCAGGGTTGCAATGGGGAGGGTAAGTGAGAATTAGCACTACTGCTGGTTGTGTTAACTCATCCTATTTTCCTATTCATTCTTTTCATAATTTATGGTGATTACCATATACAAATCATAAAACTTGTTGCAATAACACCTTTTTTGGTCACTCAGAGAACTTTGCAATAAAAAAAGTCCCTGCTAGTTGAAGTTAGTTAACGTTTTCTTACTGTGAACACAACCAGCGACTTTCCCTCCCTGTTGCTTTTTCAATAGCATTCAGTGAAATTATGTTGAGAAAAGTGATATGATTATGATGATGTTTAGGGGATTTTTATTAATAACTAATGGATGTTTTAAAAAAGTTCACTTTGTTGTTGACTTTTCAGGGAAGGAGGGGTTAACACTTAAATTTGCTGTCTGTCGCAATGTCATGGCATGATCGTGTTTTCCTCTGTAATTTGTTATCACACATGCACATACACACATCATGTTCAGTTTAGGTTGCTCTTGTCGTGATAAATGCATGATACATTATAGGATCCCATGGTTCACTGGAGTAATTTAAGTAACTCTTTCAACTTCACCAGATCTTGTTTTTCCTTCAGATAGAGCAATTGTTTTGGCTTTTGTTTTAGAGTTAAAGTCCTAGTGCAGGTGACAGTTTCTCTCTGGTTTGATATTCAGGTAGCAGGACTGATTCAGACAATCAAATATGTATAATAGTTCTTGCAGATTTAAGAGGCTGTGTAGCCAGAAAGTAGAGAGGAGCTGTGACAAAGTGACCCTGGAGGTTGTGCTTAAAAGATGCAGATTTTTTTTACCAGATTTGACATGAAAAACCTTGAACCTCATGGCCGTTTTCACTCCTTGTACTCATCACCAGGTCTGTACCTCCTGTTGACCGTCTTGTAACATTTCTATTCTGACAGGCTATGATTTCCTCGACTTGAAAAAGCAGGAATACCCTGCAAACACATACTGTTTTAAATTAATGGCTGGTGACCTTGTAGTTCCTAATTGATGAGTCAGTGGGGACAGTAAAAATCTGACATGCTGTGGATTACAATATCATTGTGCATCAGTTATGAATATTAATTCAAGGTATTAATTGACAGAGGTACTTCGCCAGTCAGAGCTAATACAGAGGAAGTTCATGTAGTGAAGCAGGGAGCTTACTGAATGTTACCTGACTTCCAGTTATCCACCCATCTTGTTGAATAATGTCGGTCACAGGCTCTGAACAGTGTTGATTTGTGATCTGGACCGACAAACTCAACTCATCTGTGCAAGTGTGCTTGGCTGGGTCACTGCATGATTATGTGACCTTGCCGCAGGTTCATAACTCTTTCCTTATCTTCAAGATGGGATTTCTTATTGAGTCAAACATATTCTCAATCTTTTTGTTACAATGAAAAAAAACATACAAATACATACACAAAACTTTCATTGCCATGCATATCAGATCATTTGCAGTGCTCTTTTTTGTGTCACTCAGTCAATACAGTAAAATATATACGGTGAATGATTTTCAATAGCTACCCACTCCTTGTAGTGCAGTGTAATACCCTAGAAACAATGCAATAGATTCTCCTTTCTGCTTTTCTGTTTGTGTAACTTGGGAAATGGTTTTTTACAACTCAGTAGAAAGGCACTCCTCTCCTTTTGGCATTTGGACCTTGTTTAAAAAAGAAGAAGAAAAAAGAAACAGCACAAAAAGAGCAGCTTTGCCTTCCTGCAATGCTTTCTGTTTCCATAGATAGATATAATTTTAGCTGGAGAGGAATGTAAATCATAGGGGGAAATATATATTATATAAAGTTGTATATTATACAAAATATATATGAACCAATGTTATTTATGTGAATTTAAGTCCAATTAAAAGTCTGATCCCAAAATTGTTGGAGTCAGGATTCTCTTTTCAGGTGTGTGGTCTCCCACTTAAAAAAGATGCAACTGGTAAAATAACTTGAAGTAGGTGGAGAAAAACTAGAGCCCACAATGAATTCTAAAAAAGGGATCCAAAAGAGGAGTCAAAATAGCCCCAAATTCATATTTGAAGTGTCGATATGAGTGCTTACAACTTAATGTGCCAAACTATTCCTTAATCATATTGATATTTGGATGCCTCCTAACTTTAAAAGCGGCTTGCAACACCAAAAAGATTCTGATTCTGATTAAGACATTTTATGAGACATGTGACACAAACTCTGGACCTCTAACAGGGCTTTCAAACATGTACACGAATTTAAAATGCAACCCATAGCTTTCAAGTGAGCTGAGTCCTGGAACTTCGGATAGGTTAGTAAGGTTGCCAGGTTGGCAGGTCATCCGGAGCTCAGGGCGGGGTTTGTAGGGCTATACCCTCTTAGCCCTCATCTGTCATCACTGGCACAAGTTCCCCATTATAACATAGTGTTGTAGCATTGTTCCCAACATGCCTGCGAGCATGGCACAAACGCAAACACTGACCCTGAAACTATGAACAGTATGCCCATTTAATTTGCATTTAATTTCCTTTGAGACGGCAGGACTGCTCTAACAATGTAATGCAGGAACCAGGGGAATTTCAGTTCTTTAAACATTGAAAGTTTATATATACACTCACTTCACATACTTCAATTCAGGTATATCTTTTCAACTGCTTCAAATGCAAATATCTATTCAGCTGAACACATGGCAGCAAATCAGTGTATTTAGACTTATAGACATGGTCAAGACAACCCACTGAAGTACAAACCGAGCATCAGGATGGGGAAGAAGGTAATTTAAGTGACTTTGAAGGCAGCACGGTGTTGGTGTTAAGCAATCTTTAGGGTTTACGGAGAATGGACCAAAAAAGATAAAATATCCTGTGACTGACAGGTCTCTGGGTAAAAATGCCTTTTTATGCCAAAGGATAGAGGAGAATAGTCAGACTGCTTTGAAATGATAGGAACAGTAACTCAAATAACCACTATTTGCAACAAAGGTATGCAGAAGAGCATCTGAAAGCACAACACATTGAACTTGGAACCAGATTGGCTAAAGTAGCAGAAGACTACTATGGTGCCACTGGTGAGTCTCCATTTCTGCTGCGGCATGTGGATGGCAGGGCCAGAATTTGGCTTAAACAACACGAAAGCAAGGATCCACCCTGCCCTGTATCAAAAGTTTAAGCTTGTGGTGGTGGTGACCATGTCCATGTCTTTATGACCACACTGTACCCATCTTCTGATTGCTGCTTCCAGCGAGATAATGTCACAAAGCTCAGATCCTCTGAAACTAGTTTCCTGAACTTGACAGTAAGTTCACTGTATTCAAGCTGCCTCCACAGTCACCAGATCTGAATCCAATAGAGCACCTTTGCGATGGAATGGAAGATCATGGACACGCACCCAACAAATCTGAAGCAGCTGCAACAACTATCATATCAATATGGACCAAAAACTCTGAAGAATGTTTCCAGCACCCTGTCAAATTTATGCCACAAAGAGTTAAAGCAGTTTTGAAGACATACAGGGGTCCAAACGGGTACTAGCAATGCATATCTTATGAAATTGCTGGTGAGTGTATAAGATAAAATGTGTGAGTCTAGAAACAGATACAAGGGACCAACTTGCAATGAGAGCACATGAGCAGCAACGTAAATGAGTTACTGGATCACACCTATGTTTAAAATTCTGGTTTCATTACGATGCCATCTACACACCTATAAAGTATTGTGAAAAACAGGTGGACAAAATATGCCCACAGATAGATATATAAACAGCAGTCAACTCTGTAATATGTAGTATGCCTCTGTATTCAAACTTATGGTATCAAGGTACTGATATTAATGTCAAATGGTTCAAAGCTGCTGTAAATGTTAAGCTAGATGATATCAGTAGTCAGAATATACAGTCTGATATTAATTCCAATAATAATTGTGCCAATTATAAAATTTTTAAGGATAATGTTGCAATAGAACCCTATTTATTAAACTTAGACTTTAACAATAAAAATACCTTATCTAAATTTCATAAACTTCTGCGGAAAGATTCCATTACCCAAATAAATCTGGCAAATATGATCTTTGTAATCTTGATGAAGTGGGAGACAAATTTCACAATGCACTTGTTTGTCCGCATTTCACAGTATATAGAAAAACCTCCTTATCCAAATATTACTATACTAGGCCAAATACACTCAAAATGAGACAACTTTTCAATGCTAATGTTAAAACTCAATCAAAACTTGCCAAATTTCTTAGCGTGGTCATGAATAAATTTAGGTAGTAGCATTAAGATTTCTTGTATCCTTTGTATTCCTATATTTTTGTATTTCTTATATCTTGTCAGCAACTCCTTGCTCTGTCCCTTAGTCAATAGATGCTAAGTGTGTGTGTGTGTATATACACACACATCATAATTTTTTTACTATATTTTTTGTATTTCTCTTCTACCCCTAAAGGGTCACATATGGAGAATAAAAGAATTGAACCGACAGCATTTTACTCTTACTCCCTACATTGTAACATAAATATCTCTACTTTCTACTCCTTACCTTTTCAACACAGACTCGTTACTTTAGGTTCAGTGCATTTGAGGTTAGTTGCTGGGGATAACCAGATGTCCCTCTTCATGTGGGACCGCACAGCATTTTTACTTCTTGTCCCCCTGTAGCACAACTTGAGACGCTCTCCCACATTTTGACTGGCTGTGCAGCAGTTATTATAGTTTGGTTTTTTGTATTTTCTAATTGGTTTCTATTTTTCCTTTTCTATTTAAGTTTTTGTTTTCAATTTAGTTTAGTTAACGAGGTCTAAGGCATCATAGGTTAGTAACTCAATAGTTTGAAGAGAGCCATAATTTTCAATCTCTGGCAGTTAAAATGATTACTTTCTCCGTTCCCTGATTGGCAGAACTCGCGAGGACATTCCAATTTAAAAATTACATATTCTGATTGTCTATAGTTGGAGTTTTGTTTAAGGTTTGAGTTGTGGACTGATGACTACTTAGATCTCAGAGGGTTCATTTCAGTTTGTTTCCAGAGTGGGTTTGCCTATTTCAGTTTAGATTTTATTGTTTGAAAATGATTAGATTATTTTGTTATGAGTTTCAGTGTTACTTTTAATATTGTAATATGGATGCTATTTATCAGGGGAAGATTTAAGATGTTCAGATTGCAAACTACAATATAAACAGTGTGAAGGCAGTTGAGACTCAGCCATGTCGACATCCTGCAGGCTCAGTAAAGAGCTGCGCCAAAGCCTCATCACAGGTTATTTTTTCCAAAATGAAAGGCTAAAACTAAAGGCATTTGTCAGAAATATTTCTATTTTGCAGACAATTGACCTCTCACCCTATACTGTGTAAGCATGCTCAATGGAATATATATAGCCATGATACTATCCTACAAGGGCTATCATCACTGTGTGAACTCCTCTTTGTAACCTTCAGCAGGGGTGAGAGTGCTGCAACTCTGTGCAGCAGTTCTCTGTACGTTATTTTGTGGGTTGATGTGTTGTCTGTATGTTTCGTGTATTTGAGAACTCCTTGCTGCAAGTAAACCTCTTTTAGAGACTCGAGGGACTCCGTGTGCTTCATTAAGAAAATTACTCTAACAGCATTTCCTGTATATTTTCATTTTTAGTCTTTTTGAGCATATGGTTAATTTTGATCAAAAGTCTAATTTTTATCTTTATTTCAGTTAACTATATATTTTTTTTCTCACCTAGCTTTAGTTAACTATATTAACCTCGCTCTGCAGGACATGCACTCTTATAAATTCTGACTTTGATTTGATCCATGTGAAGAAAGCAGGGAAGGGTTTTTGTGACTCCAGTGAAGGTTAAGCTGTCTAATGCTGTGTCAATTAGAGAAGGTTACAAGTCACCAAAAAAGCACAAATTTTGTAGATGGTGAATATGATAAACTACCACACAGAAAATGATGCTGCAGTGTATACTGAGGCAGTTTTTGTCTCTCGCTAGTTATTTTTCAGTTTTAAGTGTGGTGAAAATGTGGTGTGCCAAGAAGCAGTATAGGTGTGTCATAATTGGCAGATATGGCTCAAAAAAGGTATGCATCCCTACTGGAACACAGATGGTTACCAGGCAGAACAACAACTGAAATAAAAGTGAACACAGGACATTATAAAGACT
The DNA here is from genome assembly GCA_015106775.1 of Etroplus canarensis. Taxonomy (NCBI): domain Eukaryota; kingdom Metazoa; phylum Chordata; class Actinopteri; order Cichliformes; family Cichlidae; genus Etroplus; species Etroplus canarensis. Next base: position 18,989 of record VUQH01002243.1, read on the forward strand.
ATTGCAGGAGAACAAACTTAAGCTTCCTTTGATCCTTATTCTATTTACTTTACTAGAGTTGTAAACTTTGTGTTCAAATAAAATATATTTGGTCTTTACACACTGGATGCTACGCCAGTAGCCTGTACAAAAGTAATGAGACTACATCCCATCATTGATAACATGTCCCACATTGTTCCATGAAAACAGTGTTTGTCCCACATTTGGTTTGTTGATTGATTCATGTCACTGCACACTTTTCTGACAATAAACCAGTGGTTCTCAAACCTTTTTTTTTTTTTTTGGCATGCCCCACTTCAGAAGCTCATAAGTTCACACTCCACAATACACCAAAATGCATTCCCCACACCCCAAAGTTCTACGGATCACTAAACACCCCTCTCAACATGGAGGGTTGAGTCAGGAACGGCATCCGATGTAAAACCTCTGCCAAATTACCAATGCGGATTAATCCACTGGGAGCAGCTGAAATTCAATTATTTTTATTATATATAAATATTGCATTGCACATAAAATAAAGTTGCCAGTTTAGCTCATTGTAGGACAAAGAGCTGCTTCTTTCTTTTATACATGGAGTACGTTTCAGAGGCTGTTACTTTTTTCACTGGGTAAAGAAGTTAAATCAGCATTTCAGCTTCTACCAGTGTCGTCTTTTTTTTTTTTCTTTTTTCTTTTTTAACACAAGTATCTTTACTTTTACTTGTAAGGAATGTGGGTACTTTTGCCACCACTGGGTAAAGTGTTGACCTTGTGTATGTATGTTCTTTCAGGCAGTGTTCCCTCGCTGGCTGCTGGTCTTCTCTTTGGGGGTCTTGCGGGGTTTGGAGCCTACCAGGTCTCAAATGACCCTAATAATGTTTGGGTATCCCTAGGTAGGTAAACGTAAAACGCTCTGGTGTCTCTACCATGAAAGTTGGTTCATTCAAATCTGTTTGAGAACTTGATGTTTAGCTTACGAATTGTCCTAATCATTTGACATTTTCACCAAACCTATCACTTAAAAATCCAGGAATTTTTCCTGAATGCTTGGTTTAGTCAGGTAGCCTTGCTATTACACTTGTTTTCCTAATGCAGTAGTGGGGGTGGGGAAGGAGGTGGTGGAAAACAAGTCCAATGGATTTCATTTTATGTAGGAGACAATACAGAAAAGTTTAATGTTGCTGTTACTATGCCAGGGTTATTATAGTTAAATGAAATGAAACAAACTACATGAGAGAATTAATTCTAGTTAACTGAAATAAAAATAAAAGCTAGACTTTTGGGGGAAAGTTTTAGCTTATGAAGTGGAGCATGTTAAAGTTTGCTCGTTGCTGCACTACAAAACAGCAATCTTGGATGTGAATGGGGGGAAACTACACCATGGATTATTACAAAAGAAATCAAAATGTTTAATGTGTAAATCAAACTGTATGTTCTGCATGTAAATAAACTAGTTGGAGCTTCTGAATGTGTATTGCCTATATTGTAACTCGCATCCCTAATGTTTTCTGTCATATGCTGTCTGGCAGCTACATCAGGAGCACTGACTGGTATTATGGGGAAGAGGTTTTATGGATCCAGGAAGTTCATGCCAGCCGGTTTGGTGGCTGCAGCAAGGTGTGGTATCAGTCCCACCTATCTTACAGGATAAACTTGTTACCATGTATGCAGTGTAGTCATGACAGCCTTTTTAAACTTTGTGGCTTTTTTGAGTTAATAAAACAATGCCGCTGTTAGGGGTTTCTGACACTTTTCCTTCATGAATGAGGTCTAATGCAATTTTTCTGTTCCAGTCTTCTGATGGTGGGGAAGCTTAGTTTGGCATTGCTCCAGAAACCTGCAGAGGCCTGAAGTTGATATGTGGAAACATGGAAAAATATCAGCTCCCATCTGCTCCTATGGATCTTTTCAGAAGCACCCCCTCAGCATTTGTTATTTACCTTTGAAAATGATGTCCATTTATTAAAGTGTATATTTGAGAATAAAAAAATCTTGTTTATATAGTAAACAGTCTTCACTTTTTTTAATGAATGCACCTTCAACTTTCATATTTTTGTATAAAATTATTTTAAAAAATCATTTTATTCATTGCATAATACAAAGAGGTTTGTAGTTTTCTTACAGTTCTAAGCAAGTTGTAATCATTCCTGACACTGGAGATGTTGTCACCTACAATATGCTCAGTGAATGCAGAAAAGATAACATGGGAACCACTAAAGACCTTATGAAACAGTACTTGAAAATTAAAAACTAGAGTTAAAAAGGTTTAAATGTGCTACAGTTAAACCCTATTAAAATCCAAGCGATAACAATAAAATTGGCTCCTGTATCCTTCAGGAATGCAGTGGGATTGTCTTGCAGACAGTACCAGTTTAAGTTCAATATCATGGCAACCATCATCTCCAGAACAGACTCCATGCAAATACAGTTGGGTCCTAAAACATGGAAAAAGTGTGGGATGTGCTGCGTGCATCTACATGTATTTTCATTCAAAAAAATCACTGTTTCCTAGAAACCTGTTAACATGGTTAAAACTTCTGCTCAGGGTTAATTTTCCCAGTCCAAGTCTAACAAGCAGTATAAGTTGTAGCACGTGCTTTCCTGCCCTATCTGTTTCCACCATATTTGGATGTCCAGTCAACCCTGCCGTGGATGGGCTGCACAGCAGGAGCTCTGGTCAGGAGGTTTCCTGAGGTTTTCCCCAGTGCTGAATAGCTGCTCCCCTTCATCTGAGTGTTGTCTGTCCTCCTCCTCCAGCCCTCATAATCTAGAGAAATCAAATGTCTGTCTTAATTACCAGCCTCTTTATAACAATGTATGGACAAAAGTATTGGGTCACTTACAAATTACACCTACAGGAGCTTTTATGACATCCCATTCTAAATACATAAGCATTAACATGGAGTTGGTTCCCTTTAGCAGCTATAACAGCTTTAACTTTTCTGGGATATGTCTTTCTACAAGATTTTGGAGTGTCTGTGGGAATTTTTGCCCATTCATCCAGAAGAGCTTTTGAGGTCGGACAACAGGGGCTGGTTCCCAATCTCCATTATAGTTCATACCTAAATTGTTGGGTGGGGTTGAGGTCAGGGCTCTGTGTGGGCCAGTCAAGTTCTTTAACCCTAAATTCATCTAACCATGCCTTTATGGACCTTGTTTTGTGCACTGGAGCACAGTCATGCTGGAAAAGAAAGCAGCCTACCCCAAACTGTTCCCACAAAGTTGGAAGCATAGAATTGTCCAAAATGTATTGGTAAACTGGGGCATAAAGATTTGGAACTAAGGGGCCAACCCCTGAAAAACAACTCCATAGCATTATCCCTCCTCCTATCCCTTGTTCTGGCATTTGCCAAACCCAGACTCATCCATCAGACTGCCAGACAGAAGTGTAACTGCTCACTCCACAGAACATGTTTCCACTGCCCCAGTGGCAATGGCTTGCATGCAGCTCCTCGGCCATGGAAACTCATGCTATAAAGGACACAGTTTTAGTGCTGATGGTAATGCCAGAGGAGGTTTGGAATTTTGCACTTATTGAGTCAGCAGAGCGCTAGCAACTGAAACTCACTATGCACCTCAGCACTCAGCGACCCCCGCTCTTTTTGTTGCCACTTTGTCACTGAGTTATGGTGGTTCCTAGATGCTTCCATTCTGCAATAATACCACTTACAGTTGATCGTAGAATATCTAAGAGGGAAGAATTTTTGCAAACTGACTTGTTGCAACAGTGGCATCCTATTACAGTAACACACACACATTAAGTGAGCTCTTTAGAATGATCCATTCTTTCACAAATGTTTGTGGCAGCAGACTTTATAGCTAGGTGCTTGATTTTATACACCTGTGACAATGGGACTGAATGAAACACTGAATTTAGTGATTAAGAGGTGTGGCTCAATACTTTTGTCCATATAGCATATGTGACTTAACATGCTTTCTAAAATGAAAATTTATGAGAACGTTTAAAAAGCATCAACATTAAAATGTAGATTCGTAAAACCACGCGAAGAGAAGCTTTGCAACTTTAAAGATATAATAATCGATCAAGCAATACATTTAAAAAACTACAACTATTTGAACATGACAATACCTTCACTAGATTCTCTTAATGATGAGTTGGATATGGGGTTGAGCTTTGCAGATTTTGACTTGTCTTTTTTATTATCAGGAGAAGAAGAAAGATTGACTGAAAGAGTAAGGAAATGGGAGAGAAAAAGTCATAAGTGAAAAGTTGTGATGAAAATAATGTAAGTTAAACAATGGAAACAAGAGAAGAGTATAGGATGATCATACAGCAGAACAGTTAAATGTATAGACAGAGTCAGCATTAGTACTTATGATGATGGTTTGAGAAGCAGAGTGACCCTTTGATTTAGATGTGCAAGGAAGAGTGTTGTTTTTTCTCTTAGAGCTGCATAAATGATCTCAGAAATCATTTTGTCGAATGTACATGGACAAAAAAGGTATTTACTTGCATGCTGGCCAGCCAAAGGGGCAAGCTGGATTCTCTGTCCCACTGAGCCAACCTCTTTCTTTTGGAATGAAGAGATGTAACCACCAGAGAGGTTGTACTTTGTGCTCACAAAGTTCCCTTTAAGAAAAGAAAGAGTTCAAGCAAGGGTATGAAATGTGTGTGTATCTTATCATTACACACCTTGGCTGTCCAACCAGAATGAGTTTCAGTTCATGCAATATTTGCTAAAATGCAACATTCAAAACACGAAAAAGAGGACTTTTAAAAACATATATGTTCCCACACTTGGCTTTACCAGCAATAATTATATATGTAAACACATGTGACACATTGTAGCTAATGCATAAACAAAAGCTACGAAAGACCCAAACAGAGGGATAAGGTCAACTGACTGTCATTCAGCATTTCAAAGAACACCGTGAATCACTTCACAGATTTTTATCTGTATGATTAGTCAAAAGATTAATTGTTTCCATATGAAGATGTTGTGAATGTATTATCATTTACCTTCTATTAAGCAGCTGGAGTTTTTTGTTCTCATGTGTATTAACGCCCTAGGGTCACGCAGAGCTTAAGGCAGTCAGTTTCTTTCACATGCAAAGTTGCTGTTTGAATACCTGAAACCTGCTGGTTGTTGGTTTATTTGATTTTACCCTCCAGCTATTCTATATGATGCCTTTATAAAGTTTGTAAACAAAGCTGTTTGAGCATCCCAGATAACTAATAAGGCTATAAAATACAGCAAACCAGCTAACATGAAGCCATCTCGCTTAAATACCTTTGGACAGATCAATTTTCTCCAGTATTCTTTCTCTGACAACAGATTTCTCTGACGGGCTATCCAAAGGCTTTGCAGCAGTTTCTTCTAATCACAGAGCCAAAAAGTAGAGTTGGAGGAGGCATTCATGCAATCAGAGAGAAGGGAGAAAAGAAAAGCCATGAAGTAAGGGGAAAAGAAGGAAAATATCAGATAAAAAGAAGCAGAGAAAATTTAAAAAAAGCAAAAATACTACACTTTTCATGCTTAATGAGATGTTTTCATACAGAATGGGCAAGCAGCATTAAAACAAACATTGCTGGGAGGAGGTACAAATGAGCAGTGAACAGGCGGCTGCAGGTGTAGGCCACTCAGGGAACACTTGATCTTACACCTAGTGTCTTAATGTCATAAATAAGCAATAGAGAGGTGGAGACAGATTAAAAAGAAGAGACAAGGGCAGAGACAGGAGAAGAGAGCACATGAGGATGCATATTCAGTGTCTGCCTACATGACAAATGATCTATGGGTGTTTTACATTTCAAAAGTCGCACTTACTTAGTCTCACTATCGCTTTGTCCTTATAACTACTAACCAGGTGATATTAGACGCATCAGTAGTACTTAGAGCCTTGGTGTCAGAAAGAGGATACTGTCATATTATATAACACAAGGTGAATTTGACAGTTGCCAGGTTTCCACTGCAACTGATGGTGTAGTCATTATTTAATCTACAGACCAAGAAGGTCCATTGTCTAATTTTGCTACTAAACCTAATGTTTTAACTCTTATACCCAATATATTTCTTTTATGTTTTCAGTTCCTTTGTGTGCTTTGCCTTTGAAAAACAATGACAAAAGTAATATTTACTGAACAATCAGGACACCAAAAATGGTTAATTTACCTGTTTTTAAAAAACACATTGATTTTCCTTTTCTTTAACACAAGTCATTTTATTCCTTTCTACTTTCTAAATTAATAGATCTAAGGGCTGTTTGGCTGATTGATAGATATAATTGCTTAAAAATGTTAGTGAAATCTGAAAACGTCAGTCCCTTCCCTTGTGTACTATGCCAAATCTCTTAATGCCTCTGCATTACACATCAACAGCCCTTACCTGCATTGGCTCTGGTGACAGATAATCCTCCGCCAATAGGACCAAGTGGCTTATTTACAGTGTTTGAGGAGTTCTCCCATAGGTCCCGCAGTGTCATACCATTCAGTTCCTTATCTCCAGAGGAAATCTGATTCTTGCCAATAAAGCCTTAAAGCAAGTGATAATATGTGATTAAAAATGTAGTCCCTAAATAGCGAAATAACCTGATTAAAATGTCAGCAATCAGACCACACAGCAATTAACTGTACCAAGAGAAATTAAGTTTATTTTTTCCATAGCGTAGTCTGGAGTGATCTATTTGCAGTGATACAGATAAGACTGCCTGTTAGTCTTACCCGGCAAGTATCTTGACTGGCTGAGATAGTGCTGACGTGCAGCAGATCCTGGAAGACTGGAGTCCATTTGGCCGGTTTTGACATTGTTTGGTAGCTTAGTAACTGTGCTGAAGGAGTATAGAGGCTTCTGCTCCTTGTGTCTGAAAATAGAGCAATTGCAAATGTATTAAATACTTTTGACAGAAATATTGCATTTACTCATGTACTGTAACTTCTAAACTACAATATGACGACAATCATAAAATGTTTCACCAAGTGAATTTTCCACTCTTCTTAAGCTACTATAGCACTTACTGTGTGCAATGCTCCTTAGGACTCCTCTCCTCCTCTGCATTCCCCAGGCTTGGTTTCTTGGAGTTGGAGGCAGCAGTTTCTGATGGATCAGATTCCTCCCAGCTGTCTGAGGTCTTGGCCACTGTCTGGCCCCAGCGACGGCGGCTACTCTTCAGCACCCCCACCCCGACGCCGCCAGCATTGTTCTCACTGCCCAGTGCCTTCTGCTGCAGACAGTAATGTCACATTTCGGCAGTAAATCTGTCTTGCTGACTTAACTTCTGCTTTCTACTACTGCCACTGTTCTAAAACTTCCACTTTTTAGAAGCGGAGTCATTCAATGTGAAATGAATGCTTTATGCTGAAAATGTAGACTATTTAATCTGATTTCATAAAGGCACTCACTGCATGGCTGAGGCCTCCTGGTTTACTTTCAGCTTGGGGTAAGGGGATCTGCTGAAGAGGCTGCTGATGGTTTCTGGAAGAGGTTGTGGAGGCTTTAGACTCAGAGGAAGACTGCTGCGGGTCATCCTTGGACTCAGAGTACTGTTTCTGAGCCAGCGGCCTGTTCTGGACCTTCTTGACCTCCTGGCTCTGAGGACGTGGCCCCAAAACCTGGCCCACCTGGAAGTACGGATAACGCAAGGCCTAGCAATGGAGAAGAATGAACATCGGTTATTTTTCTGAATTATTTGTGGATATTCAGTATTACTAAAAAAATAACTCTAGAAATGAGAATACTACACAGACAATACATAAAAATATGATAAAGCAGACCATTCTGTAACTTCACTTGTTCAAACCTGCTGTGATATATTTAACACACAAGATGTCACCATCAAACTTGAATCCCTGAGCATGTTAGAATTGTGGATATGTAGCGTAAGCTTTATTTTATTCCATAATTACAACTGTTTGCTGTTTGTAAGTAGAAAATGGAAAAGCTTCATCACTCCCCTTAAAGGTGTTAGGCTCAATTGTCCCTCTGGAGTGTAAAATATGACCAACAATATGATGACCATGTAATGTGCACAACATGTATACACACACGCAGAGAGGCAAAATGTTTTGCAGTAGCAGACAGAATGAATAATGGCTTAGGGACTACTTAAAATGACTAGGATTAGGATGCAATCTCCATATTGGAACTACAGATAATCTACATGTAGTGCTGAGTGTTGTGCTGTAATGGAAATTGCTTGTCTGAGACCAGGTACATCCTTTTGGATTCATTCTGAGCACAAGTCTAAAAAGGTTATTCATTAAAGAGTACTTCAGCAAATTAAAGTATTTGCCTTATAAGATTGAGACTAGTCTGGTCATGTCTACCTGTACAGCAGTGGGCCGTTTTTTGGGGTCCCACTGCAGCAGGTCTTTCATCAGGGCAATAGCCTCGTTGCTGGCATTTGGAATCAGGGTCTTCAGGTGGGTCGGCACACATTGTGGAAAGCGGAAGTTCATGGCAGATGCTAGTTGGTAGCCCTCTGGCCAATCCGTCTAATGGAGGAGACAAACAACTGATTACATATTATCATTATTCAGGTATTTAGTAATTGTTCTAGACATGCTTTTGTTGTCTTTTTTATGTTAACATGTAAAATTCTTTCTCAAAATAGGAAATTGTATAGGTTTTTGAATCAATACCACCATGCCAAACTGAGTTTTAAAAGACATGTATTTACTCAGTTACAGAAAATGCTACACATTTACTTATGTTGGCTAAGAAAAATTGATCATCTCTGTAGTTTGTTCTGGACTGTTCACATACACAGAACATGTTAATCAAATGGTAAAATATGAAAGTTACTATCAAAGAACAGCTTCATATAGACTTGAACACAACATTATAGGTCTGGATTGGATGTATGTGTGCCATTTTTCCCCATGATAGTATATAACACATGCTTACTCTATGTATGTCAACTACAATAATGCAAGGCCAACTATTTATTCAATGGAAGAAGTCTTCAGTGCAATAATTCAAAATATAATAACATGTATAACCCTGTGTTAGACTTCCCTTGTATGCCAACAGTAATAACAAACCCAAAATCTCAGAACTCATGCAGACTAATGTAAACTACACATCAAAGGCATTAAATAAAGAAAACTTGTCACCAAGAGCTTCCTCATAGGGGACTCACGCTAATATTGTACGGTTTATACCACATCAAATACCTTGAGATGGCTGTTGTTGTGAGCTAACACCACATAAATAAAACTGAATTGAATTTATCTTGTGGCTGACAGACTAATTTCCTGGCCAGGTCATGACAACAAACAGGCTCTAAATGCAATCAGAGGTAATAGCAATGGATAATGAAGTGGCAACCTGTTCAGCATGAAGCGCACTTAAGCTTCTTTAACCCAAAGAGAAAGAAACATGCTCCTTACACATTTATTTTCCTTATATGTTATAAAGAATACTAAACATAACATCTCATCACTAAGAATGATATTTAAATTAAAGTCAGCACCTGATAAGTTTGGGATATTAATGAATGAAAACATTACCCAAGCTCACTGACTAAGCTCAAGCATTCTCACCTCTCTCCTTTCAGCTGCGTCTCACCTTTTTGACTGTGCCCAGGACTTGGCAGATCTTAAATATCTCGTCTACTTCACTGTTCCCAGGGAAAAGAGGTCTGAGTGTGTATAGTTCAGCCATGATGCAGCCCACAGCCCACAAGTCAATAGGAGAGCTGTAGGTAGATGACCTGAGCAGGACCTCTGGAGCTCGGTACCTTGACAGAACGCATACAGAAGTTTAATATCTGCCGTCAAAGTAAAAATGAATGGCCATAAAGCATAAAAGACCATCACAATGGTTAACCTTACAGGGATAAATTTCTTTTTCTCACCTTAACTCTTGACAGATGCATAGGCTTTCTTTTCTATTTTAAACAAATACAGTGCATAGAAAGTCCTCTCACCATCTAGTTGATACATAGTCTGTGTAGGGAGGTTTGGAACGGATCTCTCTAGCCAGTCCAAAATCTGCTATTTTAACCAGTTCTGGACCCATGCACAACAGATTTTCTGGCTTCATGTCTCGATGGAAAAAACCTGTACAAAGGTTTATATCACATCTTTAGTTATATTCTAACAGCTTTAACTCACATCACAACAATACACAGGTGCTATCTACTGGCATTCTACATTTGTTGTGAATGTTGTTCATAATTCAGACATAACTGCCGGTGAAAGGGTGAATATTTTCCTTTCCCGCATTAACGGGCATTTGTATTCAAAGCCAAAGTATTTCAACATATTTCAAATATGTCAGAGCCACAGTGCTTCGGTGCACAGTACTTCAGCTGTCACACAACGGCAGTGCAATTTGGAGTTACATTAAATATTAACATTATTTGTAAAATGTTGAAGAAAAAGGCAGTCAGTGTCACACTGCATAAAAATGTAGTTTGCTTATGCAAAGTGGAACATTTTAAATGTAGTTGCAACAATGCCACATTATCCAAATTCTATGTACTGAGAAAGAAAAATGAAAAAAAACTAAAATATTTACATTATCACTCATTTAAGTAAAACAAAAGTCACTGGCTCTTGAATAATTGAGGATAGCTACAATGTTTGATGTCATAAACAAATATATTTTGGGCTAAGTTGCTACACAATACATCAAAGAATATAGAAGAACATACCTAGCGGCAATACAGAATAAAACAAGCATATTTACATGTGCAGTATATTACTTGCAGTCTACCCAAGGGCCACGCTGACAGGACTTTTTAAACTATCAAATATACCCAAACTCACAAGCTATAGGTTATTCTACTTTTAAACAAGTATAGAAAGACAGCTCCTTACCATGCTTATGTACAAAAGCCAACCCAGACAGCACTTGAAACATGATGTTCCTAATTTCATTTTCTGAGAACATCTTATTCTCCCTAACAGCAAACCACCAAGAAAGAAAAGGAAGGAAGGAGGGATAAAAGAGATATTAGAGTGTTAAGAGAAAGACTAGTGTGGGAAAGTGTATTTTGGATATATGGAAGCACCTGTGCTTATTTGCACTTTAATACATGCAAAAGTTTTTTTTTCTTTCGTGATTTAGTTTTTTATGTGTGATCAAATCATGCCTGATTAAAAGATATCAGCGTAAAAGGTTTTGAGTGTTTTTTGATTACACGCATCGTTAAAATGCATCCACAGATCCATCTTTAAACAGTAGTGTTATAGGCCAGCGAGTGAAACAAGCATTGAAGAAAGGCAGTAAAGGAGGGTTCACATACTACAAGAATTTTTGATCATTGATTGAAATATTTAAAGTATGATCACCTTGTAGTTTGCTTTCGGTATTCTTAAATAATAACATGATCTTAGCATGTAAATGCTCAATGACTCTCGCAGTATGAACCCACTCTCGTACACTTTCAAGTCATGAAGGAAACACGGTACACCTACCATGTTTGTGAATAAACGACAGGCCTTGCAAAATCTGAAAGTTTATGTTTCTTATCACTGATTCAGGGAACAATTTTTTTCTGTAAACATAAAATTGATATAATTCCCATGAGCCAGCTAATGAAAGCATCATTGCATAAACAGCATTCTTTCTTACATTGTACATATGCATTAACTGGTAAAATTACTTTATCTGACTCTCTTTAAAACACTATCCATTTTCTTGACTTGCAAAAACATTGGGGCCTCCCAAGAGAAGGTGGCAGCTGTTTGCAAGAGGCTTTCTGATACTGAGGAGTTGAAAACCTTTGAGAGTATGTTATTAACATAAATACAAATTAACCATTGGATCCTATCAGATTATTCAAATTACATCATAAGCCCTTACTAGTATTAATCAGTGTGTTGGCAAATTGTCAATGACACCAGACTACTACTGTATGTAAACATCTGTTTTCTGAGTTGTGGTATTTTTATTCTTACCTGTCCTTCATGAGCTGGTATAGGTTCTCCTTCATGTACTCAAAAACAAAGTAGAGATGATCGTTCTCTCTAATGACCTCTTTTAGTTTCACCACGTTTGCATGGTTCAGCTTCTTCAGAGACTGGAGTTACATAAATTTGGGAAGACAAGAAAAAGTGTCCCATGTACAAGAAGATTATTAATAATCAAGAAGAATATTAACAGAGATATCTGAATAGTCCATATTAAAGTAACTCATGAAGTATCGTACCTTATGTAAAGCCTAGCTTGTGTTGGGTGATGATTTACATCATAATGCTTTTCTAAATTTGTCCGCTTGTAATTGTGTCAGTGTAATTGTGGATTTTAAAAAAAAAATAAAAATAAAAAATCTATTGATTTTAAAATACCTTTGTGTGAGTGTCTTTGTCTGTATGTGTATCCTGGTATAAGGTGCTATTTATAGGTATATTAATATTAGCCTTTTTACCTTCACTTCCCTCAGGTTCATACATTCTTCCCATGAATAAAATTTCCTCTTCATTCTGTGGGGGACAATCAGATTATTAAATTACCAGATATATAATACAAGTAAGCCACGTACACTCACTGGCCACTTTATTAGGTACATGTTTACCTGCTTATTAGCACAACTATCTAGTCAGTTAATTACGGGCCTGACCTTGACAGCAACTCAGTACATTTAGGCATGTAGACCTGGCCTGCTGAAGGTTAAACGAAGACAAATGATTTAAGTGACTTTGAACATAGCTTGGTTGCTGGTGCTAGATGGGCCAGTCTGAGTATTTCAGAAACTGAAGATCTACTGAGATTTCCCCACATTACCATCTCTAGGGTTTACAGAGAATGGTCTGAAAAAGAGAAAACATCCTGTGAGCAGCAGTTCTTGGGTTAAAATGTTTTGTTATCGTGAGAGGTCAGATGTCACTGGCCAGACTACTTTGATTTGATAAGAAGACAACTCAAATTACCACTCATTACAACCAAGGTATGCAGAAAAGGGTCTCTGTGCACAGTATGTTGTATCTTGAAGCACATGGGCTACAGCAGCAGAAGACCACACATGGTACCAATCCTGTCAGCTAAAAAAAAGGAAACTGAAGGAAAAATTCACATGGGCTCATCAAAATTGGATAATAGAAGACTGGAAAGACATTTCCTGGTCTCAGTTTCTACCATGACATTTGGATGGTCGGGTCAGAATTCAACATAAAAAACATAAAAGCATGGATTCATCCTGCATGTTATCAGCAGTTCAAGCTATAGGTGGTATAATGGTGTGGGGGATGTTTTCTTAGCACACTTTGATCCCCTTATTGCCAACTGAACATTGTTTAAACACCACAGCCTACCCAAGCACTGTTGCTGACCATGTCTGTTCCTTTATGACCACAGTGTACCCATTTTCTGATGGTTGCTTCTAGCAGGACAGTGTGGCATGTCACAAGCTTAAATCATCTCAAACTGGTTTCTTGAACATTACAATGAGCTCACTGTATTCAAATGGCCTCCACAGTCACCAGGTCTAAATCCAATAGAGCACCTTTGAGATGTCGTTGAACAGGAGATTTGCATCATATCCATGCAGCTGACAAATCTGCAGCAACTGTGTAATGCTATCATGTCAGCATGAACCAAAATCTCGGAGGAATGAATTAAGACAGTTATGGTAAATGGACTGGTACTTATATAGCACTCTGAGTACTCGAAAGTGCTTTTTGTTACAGGCCCTATTCATACACATTCATAGAGAGCTTTATTCTATACATTTAAGAATGCTTAACTACCATACACACATTCATACTATGGTGGATGTATCAGGAGCAACTTGGGGTACAGTGTCTTGCCCAAGGACACTTCAGCATGTAGACTAAAGCAGGTTCTCTTTTAACCTTTCAATTCAAAGACAACCTGCTCTACCTTCTGAGCCACAGCTGCCAGTTCTGAAGGCAAATCTGTTACTAGCAGGTGTATCTAATGAAGTGGCCAATGAGAGTATATTACATCCAATCTACTGAAGCATCACTGCCTTTACAAGATTCTTTTGTATGTCTCCATCAATTATTCAGCTATATTGATCTGTTTCCAGGTTCATCTCACAATGTTAAACAATCTGTCAGTGTAAAGCAAAGTGATGAGTATAAAGTGATAAGTAAATATTCCAAATTGTACATGTTTAACCATGGATTTTTCCGTACTTGAACAAACCTAAAACACACTCTGACGCAGATGATGTCTTCCTTTTTTTAGTTTTATCAAATGTCTCGCTGTGCACATTAAAACAAAAAACATTGACATTATTTCTTCCTCCCTCTGGAATTACATAAGAGTTACATAAGGAGTCCATATCTTTTCTCTTCTTTACTAAATTTGGTCACACAGTGTCAGCAACCTGACACACCCCCTCTACTTTCACTCCCTTTCACCGTCACCACATGTATTGTCTTGCATGGTAACCAAATGATCAACCAGTGGATGCGTATCCCCGGTTTCTCATCTATTATTGAACACTGCTGCTATGTTGCTGAAACAAAGCAATGTAGTTTGTTTGGCCTGGTGATGGCAGGAAACTTGGAATCTGCCAGGTCATGCGTTCCTAGTTTAATAGCGCATCTGCTGTTTAGTGTGAATGGAAAAAGGTTGTGCCTTTGAGCAGGGGTCAATTTGGGGTATTATGTCAAATTTACCTATTGAAATTAACTAAACATTAGTACTTTTTAATTAATTTCTTGTGATGCCATTTCAACAATATTACTGGTTATTACTGCCAAATATGTCATTGCAACAATAAACTTATCACAAAATTAAAGCCAATTAAAATCAGTGTAATATAAAGGTTAAACAGGGAGAGACAATATCTACATTTTTAACTAAGGAAAGAATTCAAAGAAGAAGCAACATGCTCACCTTTTGATAGCTACAAGCTCTCCAGACTCGTTGCTTCTTCCCATCAGCACACTGCCATAGGTGCCATCACCCAGCTGCTTCAGGGTGGTGTAGCGATTCATCATTTCTCAAAACGGTTTCATCAGCTTCTTAACTTTATGATTTTGCGAGATGGGCCATAGAAACACAGAGCTGATTCATTGATCAAATATCCTTCTTCTCCCCTTCACTTGAAGTATTGTTCAGTCTTTGTTTCACCCGCCAGAATTCGCTTCTTCTTTCCCAAAATAAAAGATCTTCAGCTGGGCACTGATTCTCTTTGTCTGCCGATCCAGGGAGTTCAAAAGTCATTTTGCAGTAAATGATCCATATAAGCAGGTGGCATCTTGGTCAAGCGAACAAACAAAAGACAGTAAAGAAATTTTTAAAAATCCTCAGTACCATATACAACAACAAACACAACAGACCACACAAAACCAAGAACCTGCCAAAAAAAACCCTCCACAAAACAGGATTTTTAAAAGATGTGAAGAAAACAAAACACTACGAAGACTTTTTGTTTTCCGTCAGTGAGGAGGATTAGGTGTGTGTCACACTAGAGGCTTCAACATGACCACCCAAGGGAGATGACATAGCCAGCCCTAGGCAGATTAGGCCAACAGGGATGCAAATAGGATGTTACATCACCATCATGCTTACCGGCATCCACTACCTTCCCCAAGCACCCTGCCTGGCAAGAGGATTGGACTGACGCCATTAGGCCAACGTAGTCACACTGTCATGTCGCATGCTCAGCCAAAAAGACCTCCCTGAAAGCTTTTTAAAAATTATAACTAGTATACTTAAAGTAACTTATACTGAAAAATGGATTCTCTTATTGTAAATAATGCACAGCTATCTGCACTTTTAGGCTGCAAGTTGGTGAACCATAACCGCACATGTATTCTGACATCAGATACGTCTAATAACTACTATTCCATAAAGAATGTGCTAGACTTCATAGCTTCCAGTATATCTTTAGCACGTTTGTGAAAAAATGTTAGCAATCAAGAGAACGACAGAAAGAAAACTAGAAACTGAAGCTAAACTGTGGGCCTGAATGTACAAGATAATGTGTGAGATAAGCACACCCAGATATTCAGAGATAATGCAATAGGGGCTCCCTAATTAATTTCACTGGAAAATAATTACTAGGGCCATTTGACCTTACCTCATGGAGTCATTACGCAGCCATCACAAGTTGTTGATTTTTTTTTTTTTTTAAACAGATATAACTGAGACATTATCCAAAGTGCTGCAGCGAGAGTACTGACAGGGACTAGAAAGAGAGATCATATTTCCCCTATACTAGCTTCTCTTCATTGGCTCTCTGTTAAATCAAGAATTGAATTTAAAATCCTTCTACTCACTTACAAAGTCTTAAACAGTCAGGGCCCATCCTAGCTTAAAGACCTCATTGTACCATATTTTCCCATTAGAGCACTTCGGTCTCAGAGTGCAGATCTACTTGTGGTTCCTAAAGTTTTTAAAAGTAGAATGGGAGGCAGAGCCTTCAGCTATCAGGCCCCTCTCCTGAAGATTAGACTTAAAACTTTCCTTTTTGACAAAGCTTACAGTCAGGGCTTAGTTATGCTGCAATAGGTTTAGGCTGCTGGGGGGCTTCTTATGATGTGCTGGGATTTCTTCTCCACCCACCTCTTTTCACTCCCCATGCATTTATCTGTTACTGCTGCATGTCATTGAATGCTGTCTTCTCTCTCCCATAGTCTGTGTCTCTCTTTGCTCTCCTTTCTCTCTTCTCTGTCT
>VUQH01002244.1:0-14884 GCA_015106775.1 Etroplus canarensis
GTGGATTCTATGGGCATGTGCGTGCTTCGCCTCTCTGATGGCTCGGGACAGTTTGGCCCTGGCTGTTTTTAAGGCCGCCCTGTCTCCTGCTTTGAAGGCTGAGTCTCTCGACTTCAGAAGAGCATGCACTTTTGCAGTCATCCACGGCTTCTGGTTGGAGCGTGTGGTGATGGTCTTGGAGACGGTCACGTCATCAATGCACTTCTCGATGTAGCTGGTCACTGATGCTGTGTACTCCTCCAAGTCAATAGAATCGCCGTTGGTTGCAGCCTCCCTGAACATGTCCCAGTCAGTGCACTCAAAACAGTCTTGAAGAGCAGAGATGGCTCCTGCTGGCCAGGTTTTAACCTGTTTCAGAGCTGGTTTGGAGCGTCTGATGAGTGGTCTGTATGCTGGGGTCAGCATCACGTGATCAGAGTTGCCGAGGTGGGGGCGGGGCTCCGCACGATACCCGCCGGGAATGTTTGTGTAAACAAGATCCAGCGTGTTCGTCCCTCTCGTAGCAAAGTCCACATACTGATGGAATTTAGGGACCTTTACATATTGGTACATATTGGCTAGATGACATAGCAGTTCCACCAAACTGGCTTTTATTGATACATAGACATGCCATCCTTACTTTGTTGGAGCCATCTCTCTTTCTTCTTGCGCAACTGAAAATTTTAACTTTTAATATAATTTAAATGTAGTGGTTCTCTGTACCTTGCATAACTGGAAACAATTAAATCACATTTCAATATAAAACCCATCTTCTCTACTTTCTTTAGCAGAGATGCACTTATAGAAAGATGGTATATTACCAGCAGCATTAGGTTTGAATGTTGCTGTGAACTGATGCTTTTGAGCAGACCATTGGATGGCCCACACACTTGGGCCTTCCAATGGTCTGCTTAAAAGCATATCTCAATATGCTAGATTAAAAATATTTGACAGAAATGATTGCTAACCTTAAAAAAATAAAATAAAGTAGCCTACACTTTAAAGTAACACACACAGAAATGCATTTGAAAAGTTTTTCTCTGGGATACTTGCATGGAGTTCAGATGGTACTATTCCAAGTATGATATGACCTCTGTGTGGGCTAGGAGAAGTAGATTTATGAGGCAGTTTATGAGGCAGACAGCTGATTATGAATGACCAAAACCATGGACAAGCTCAAAACACATGGCCCAGTGAAGCCAGTCTGTGTAATAATATAATATACAACACTGCACAGTAAAATGAATCATTCTAACACTTATTCAGTTGGAGGGGTAGGTGTAGTGGTAATACAGTAATCCCAAGCTCCCTTTATTTTGGTGGATCATATTTTTTATTATAGTGAAGTAGGCCAAAAAGCACAGTGGGGTCACATTAATACTTAATAAGCTGAATCTTCAATTGGTGCCCTGAGATATGATGATAAAATGCTAAAGCACAAAACTGCACTCTTTATCTGAACAAATAGGATTTGGGAATATTTTGATCTCAGTGCAAACAATAAAATGAGTCAGATTACACACAACTGGAGTTAAAAGACATCTTTAGATTTGTGTTCACTGACACCTAATCGGCTTCAAAAACTGCCCAATGTATGTTTGTTATTGAAAATGTTGAAAAATATTATCGACTCTGTAGCAATAAAAGATAAATGTGATTCTATCAGAAGAAAGACATAGGTTACCTTTATTATAGACTGTAAATAAAAGATGGATATAACCACCATGACATAATCCACCGGTTTGTGGACTCACATTTTGCCACCTCATCTTTATGGTGCCATCTTGAGTGTTTGGTACTTGTGATCATAGTATTTAGATGACAGTGTGCAGTGCTCTGTAGATGTTATGAGTCCAACTTTCAGGAGACTGTCCTTCTTCAAAAAACGACATCCTAGGTCCTAGGATGGAGAATATTTAATTAGGAGCCCTCTAGCAGCCGTGTCAAATACAGCATTCTGGTGTCCAGGGTGTATTGGCACTCACCTTCCTAACCAACCACAAACAAGATCAGGATTAGCCACTGAAAGGAAAGTCATTACTAACTTTAGTAATGCTTTGCTAAATCAGCCTTTATATGAACGCTACTCCATTAGTTTCCACACTAAGAGAGCAAAACAGTATTGAAAAGCACTTGCTACATGTGTTCTCAATCTCATTCATCAATATTAACTGTACACCTACTGATATTAGGTCATCGGTCTGCATTGTCATCAGAAGCACGCCTACTGGCATCATCAGAAACATACGGTTGCAGTGGTCAGAAGTGATTTATCTCCCACTGCCTGTAGGGGGCACTGACTCTGGTAAGGCTCAAATCAGTCGTACGTCAGAGTAGGGGAAACGAATTATATCGCCGTTTAGCTTGGAGGGCATGTTGTTTTACAGATACAGATGCCTATTAATTAGTGTTAAGTGCCATACAAATAAAATTCTACTCAGCCAAATTGGAGGGCAGATTTCGTGGATAATTCCAAAAGACACCATCCCCACAAACATGGCTGTGAGATCCAGTTTAGTAATTTGAGTTAGCTGAAGTGAAGCCTAGCAGAGTACTGCCAGCTTTTGACACTCACCTGTCAGTCAAGGCAGACGACCCCTAAATAGTGGAGCCTTTAAGACTTCTTTGGAGGCATTTTGCCTTTATTAGACAGGACAGTGTTGAGTGACAGAAAGGAGGGAAAGAGTGTAAGAAAAGGTCTGAGGAAGACTTGAACCTATGCCCCTAGTCTTTTATTGATCTTATGTAATATTCTCATTTTCTGAGACACTGAATTTTGAGTTTTCATTATCTGTAAGCCATAATCATCAAAATTTCAAGAAATAAAGGCTTGAAATATTTCACTCTATATGTAATGAATCTATTTAATATATGGGTTTCACTTTCAGAAGTGAGTTACAAAAAATTGAACTTTTTCATGGTATTCTTTTTTGAGATGTACCTGCACATTTTGTGAAAAGCCAATTGTGTCTAATAATAAATTAAATGCAGTGTTAGGACTGTCATTGTTAACATCTACATGAATGTTAAAATCACCTATAACAATTATTTTATCTGAACTGATCAGTAAATTGGATTAAAAGTCTTAGAATTCATATAAATACTCTGAATAAGGGACAGGCGGACGATAGACAACAACAAATCAAACCTGCTTTTGAGTTTTCTAGTCAGGATGATCGATAAGAGTGAGGTTTTCAAATGAATTAGAACTCTGTCCAGGTATTTGGTTGATCGGTAAGCTGGAGTTAAAGATTGCTGCCACTCCCCCTATGCTTCGAGGATCCTGACAATTAGTATGACTCGGGGGAAGATTCATTTAAACTGGCATATTCTACTTGCTGTAACCAGGTTTCTGTGACATAAAACAAATCAATATATTGGTTAGTTATTAAATCATTCACTAGCAGGGACTTAGAAGAGAGAGACCTAATATTTAAGGAGGAGAGAAACTGCATGGAGATGTGTAAGATTGCAATTCTGCGTCCTGGTCCCAACTCTGGACAGTCACCTAGCCATGTGTTTGGCGATTGCCAAGAGAATGTTACCTGGCTGACTGCACTGTGCCAACTGTAAAATTTGGTGGAGGAGAGATAATGCTATGGGGTTGTTTTTCTGGGGTCGGCCTGGGTCCCTTAGTTTCAGTGAAGAGAAAACTTAAAGCTTCAACTTATCAAGACATTTTGGACAATTCTATGCTTCCAACTTTGAGGGAAGGCTCTTTTTCTGTTCAGCACGACTGTGCCCTACAAAGCGAGGTTCATAAAAGCATCGCTGGTTGAGTTTGGTATGGCAGACCTTGACTGGCCTGCACAGAACCCTGACCTCAACTGCACTTAAGACCTTTTGAATGAACTAGAACACACTGTGAAGCAGTGTTACTCAACATCAGTGTCTAACTTTCCAAATTCTCTACTGGATGAATGGGGAAGAATTCCTACAGACACTTGTAGAAAACCTTCCTAGGAGAGTGGAAGCTGCTATAGCTGCAAAGGTGCCTGTTTATGGTTTAGAGCAGGATGTCATAAAAGTTCCAATATATATGTAGATGTAATTTGTCCATATAGTGTATGTTTGTGAGGTATTAGATTTTGAACCAAGTCTCGAGTTAGTTTTTGAAGTTAGTTTTGGTTGCACTTTGGGAAGTTAACTGTTTAGCATCTACTTTAATGTTAAATTCTATTTCATATGGAAAATCTGACCTGTAGCTAAAGGCTGCCTCTACTGCTGCGATCAATAAACTAGTATTTACTGACACTGTCTATGTTTACATATTCCCATTTTAGCTACAGTATTTTTATAGTCATTGTCAATAATACTGTATTAATTAAAATGTACTCATGGGGTCTTTTTTTTACCCAGCATGCATCTCACAGGATGCAGGAAATAGCATTCAGAGCTCAATTCAAAGTTACATAAACTATGCTATCTGAAGTGTTATATGAATTCTTCAGTGTGAATTGATGCAGTAAAGCTGCCAAATACTATATTTAATATACTTTTATGCGTAGGCTTGAGTGACATCCAGCACTGAGTTTTCCACTAACTGAACATCTCCCACCCAAGTGGCCCTAGGGTAGGTGTTTGGTTTGTCTGTTATGGGCGTCTGTAAAAACATGGCAGGACAACGTGGTGGACTCTGGAAGACATCCTACTCTCATATAGGCATAAGACATTCACTATAAGGTAACAAAAACATGGAACTTCTTATTTTCAGATGATAATGCACTTGTGAAAACAACTTTATTAATACTGTTCAATTTCAGGCACTATAATCCCCTAATTCCTACATACTCAACCTTTAAATTACACTCAGCAGGCATTCACAGTTAGTGCTCCTCAAACAGTAAGAAAGGAAAAGGTGCTGTCTTGCCGTATATGTTTAGAAATATTTTGTGGAATCATTTGGCCAATATGGGCCCTCAGTTTAGTTTAAACAGAGTTCTTTGTCATTATCCATCAATGCCAAAATCCTTACATACATGCAGTGTTCAATGACGCCATTAATGACAGTCTCTCTTGTGGCATACAGTCAGTTTGGTGATTTATTTGTTGACTGACTGAGCTGGTATCACCTAACTCATTCAGGTAAACTGAGTGTGTATATGTGCATGTGACTCATAGAGGGAGAAAGAATGTGAGAGAGGGAGACAGAGAGAGACAGACTATGCAATGCAATCATACTTGGCCTGCATCCACTCACGTTGTAATAGGAAAAGCAGCATGCAGGCAAAACTCTCATGAGAAAACAGGGAAAGACGAGAAAATAAGTGGGTCAAGCACCAGGCTTGAGGGGCAGGACTGGCGAAGAGGACACTGCTGAAATCAATGCGCATCTCAGGACTTGCTTTGTTGGGATATCGAACACCAGAAAAGTATACTGCAGTGGTAAGTGACGTGCTAAAAGCTGTAGGTGCCTTATTTGAGCTTGATTATCTCATTCCACAGGCATTCTTTGCCATCATATCATGTGCAATAAGTACCATAATAGTTGTGTATTTTTGCTGTTACAGTAAACGTTACCCAAATTTTTAGCCATTATAATGCTTGTCTCCTGAGATAGAAGCAATGCTGCATCACAGGTATCGTGGTGTTAAAGAAGCTAATTGTTTCTGTTAGTCGCTGAGCAAAAACAAGCTGGCCTTCACAGCTTTTACCAGGGACATTAAAATATTAATAGCAAACAAATAATGCTCACTAAAATCTATACAATTTTAACTTTTGACAATTATCTCCACATTTTAATTTGATACAGGTCTGATTTGTAGTAAAGAAAATTTGGTTTAAAAAAGTCTTGGTCCCACTGAGGAAAAGGTTCTTTATAGATTATACCTTCATCACCATTGGTTGGTTAGAAAAACAATGGTAGCAGCACAGCACTATGATCAGTTATTATTAAGAGCAGCATTATTAGTTTAAACTCCAATGCAAATACTAAGTTAAGTTAACTGGTCCCAGAATGTGTAGAAAATACACAAATGAAATTCAGAAAACATTTTTAATCCAAACATGGATTTTTTTTGACTAATTTGTTGATTGTCTGATAAGTCACATTCATACTGTATAATTTAGCTTTTATTTAAATTCTGCTGAAGCAGTTGAAAAGAAATGATAATTTCATCAAAGCTTTCAAATTGAATAATTACGGCATGCTAAAGATATAGTAATCATTTTAAGAGCAATGTTTCATTTTAGAGCTGTAGAAAGGAGAAAATGCAACTTGTTTTGATTATTTTAGGGTTTTAAGCTGCATTTGATGAACATCATTTCCCATAAACATTAAATGTTTACAGGCTAAATGTTGAGGCATCACAGCTCTGAGGTGAGTCCATGACTGACTCAAGGGGTTGGAGCTAGCTGAGTCTGTAAAAAAAAACATCAGGTCAGAGATAACTGAACACTGCAGAAGTTTTTGATTTTTATGTATATGGACTACTTCAGGTTAAAATGATTTAAGTACCTGCAGTGCTTAATAGTTTTCTGTGCTGAAAAAGTAGAAATTCTGCTGTGCATGCTGAGTTATCTTAGAATATGAAAGAGTAAAGTTCTGGTTCAGCACACATAAGTATAAACTAGATTAGTATATATTTAAATTGAATTAAGAGTTTCAATTGAAACAGTTTTTTTATGCTATACATGCTCTATAATGCTTTTTTCTCAAAAATGGTCTGACAATTGCCTTAGTCATCTAAAAATGTTTACATAACCTGGCAGCTGTTTTTATTTTTTATTTATGTATTTTTTGACATATTGAAACCTTTTTAGGCTATTGGCTCAATTACTAAGTATGTTGTGTGTGAAGTCTGAAAGTGCTATGTCAAAAGAGGCAGCTTTTTTTCTTTAAAGGGAATAAACATATGGAATTGCTTACACACACACACAGCACAAAATTGAATGAAATTGGGGCTTTTTCACAATACAAAATGAAACACTCTCTGGGGTCTCTCTCTGTGTACTACATATATATCTTTCTCCCTTTTTCCTGTCTTCGACAATGCACTATAAACGGTCTATGCTTGAAGTTTACCATTTATATATATTAATTTGACATTGGTATTTTTACCCTTAAGTATCTACAAAATTGAGAGAAATGATAGAAAAGTGCAAAAATATAAATATAAGAGTCCTCAGGTGTGAATTTCACAGTCACATCTCCATTACACTGTGAATCAATATGATTTTAGTAAGTGTTTTCATTTGATATGAATCACCACAGGTCTAGATTGAAGGGGGGAAAAAAATCTCATTTACAAATTGTGTCCTCGTTTGTTAGTGGCACAGCACCTCAATTACCCAGTGAGCAGGTTTTTATTTATTCATGCAGACAAAGTCACGTATTCATGAGGATTAACCCAAAACTCACTCATAGACTGGCAGGCACGGATTGCATATTTTACCATATGAGCAATAGCTGCAGCGTTTACCCTCGAAAGATTGAGACAAAGCATAGGAGAGAGGGAGAATAGGAGAGAGAGCTTCTGGGTCACTGCATGGTCAGGTTCACTAACTTTATTCTGATTTGTATTTTCAAGAATATATAAAAGGGTAATGTATTGTGAATAATATTGTATGTGTGCAGTGGAGAGCGTTCTGGCTTGGAAGAATTGAAAGAGCATATGGCACTGTACCCAAAAATAGGAAATTGAGTAATACTTTGTATTTGTAATGCTACTTTACTTTTTTCTTTCTGGAATATGGGTTTGGTATCTGAAGCTACAAAAACAATTTGAAAGGAAATGTTGCCTGAACAGATCCAAATACAACTCACAAACAAGCTCAGAAACAAAACGAACAATGTATACATCAATTCCCACAACTAAAAAAGTCATACAGTAATACACTGAATGTCAGCAAAATATGTTCCCTTCAGATCAAATGTACTCTCTCCGGAAAATATCAAATCATCCTAATAGCCAAATTTCTCTTCAGAAATTGTTAGGGAAATCCTCTGTTCCCTGTCATATTACCCACATTTATCAGGATGCAGCATAGCCATTAAGTCTGGAGGTTTATCAAATTATCTGCTTGCAGAATGGCCGAAAAGGGACACATTACAACCATCTGACTTTGTCTAAGCTGCTGCAAAGCAATATTCCGGGATGCTGCAGCAACCCAAAAGCAAATTATGGTGAACATAACACAGAGTTCAGTGGAGCGTTAACAGAATGGATGGCCCTATCCTGATTTTCTATCTGTTGGGACAGATGTCGCTAAGTCCCCGTGACTCGTGAGGTGGACGGCCCTGTAAGCAATGGCAGATGCTCCAAAGGTAAGACAGATGGATTTTACCAGGGTTGTACAATAGTATGCACATTTTCACTTCACAAATTAATAGTAATAATTGCAATGTCTAGTTGGAAATTATGAAGATATAAATTATATATATATGTTTTTAAATCTTAAAAATCTTCAGAATATTCAGAAGCTAGTTCTTTCTAACCTTATAAACAAAAGCTTGCTGTTTAACACTGAATGCATTTCAGAAAATGGTATAGAAATGTAGTTGCTATCAAATGTTTGGTTTTGCTTTCTAAAACCGTGAGGGCAAAGCGCAGTAAACATATATAGCCTGCTCTAAGAAATCACTAATAAGGAATAAGATAAGAAAAGGTATCCAGTCACTGTCTTTTTGTCTTTATTTGTCAACAGTATGAGTGGACCTGTGGGTGTATATCAGTGCCTGCTTGAGAGCACACAGGCATGTGTCTGCTGCAGTGTATGCCTGTTATATTCAAATCCTGGCTGCTGCATGCAAGTAGCCCAAACCCAGTATTTCACAAACACCATGCCTTCTAATACGCTGTGATATCGAGCTCCTATTGTTGGATAATTGCCACTGATGGAGAAAAAAGAACAATATTTCATTCTGCGCAATCTGTGGTAAACTGAAATCAATGAGGCTGAATACCGTGATTAAAATGTGATCGGATCACTGACGACCAACAATGACAACAAACATGAAACAGAGCTCCTTTTTTGGAGCAGACAAAGCCGCGCAGTGGTTTAAATTTTGTCCAGTGTGGCCAGGATAATGACAGCCTATTGATCTTTTTGGCATTTACACAGAAACTCTAACTTTCTAAGTGGTTCACGTTAATTTTTAAAAGAAACTGTGACATTATGTGAAACCTGTTTTGTGTGAAACAGTGGGAGACTTTTTTTTTTTGCTTGAGTTTTGGAATGTTCTCGTATTGGGCTGCTGTGTTTATGTTTGATCTCCTGCAGCAGAAGAATCACACTGAAGAAAGATCTGCAAGGGAGGTTTTCAAAGACCCTTAGGTTGTCAATGATAGTGCTTTGTGTTTGACCTCTCTGTTCTTAACTGTGGTTGTACAACGTGGGAGGTTTGTTCAGCTAGATGCAGATCAAGGTGTATTTGTATGTATGTGCTTCTGTATGCATGTTTTATTTGTATACCTGGCATGTAAAGTATCTGCATTCAATGTGTCTGTGGAAAATATCAGT
This sequence comes from Etroplus canarensis, assembly GCA_015106775.1. Classification (NCBI taxonomy): domain Eukaryota; kingdom Metazoa; phylum Chordata; class Actinopteri; order Cichliformes; family Cichlidae; genus Etroplus; species Etroplus canarensis. The sequence continues at coordinate 9,442 of VUQH01002244.1, forward strand.
GATTAATAAAGTAACATTTTTAAATTTTTTTTTAATGGAACAAGGTGGTGGGTGGGGGATGTAGGTCAAGTTTTAAGCCTTAAGAATGATGAAGTTGGACTTCAGAAAGGAGTGGATTTTACTTATCCTTCCTTACAGCCCTTTTTCTTTTACTCCCTGCAGATACATTAAAATGAAGACTTGGGAAATATTGTCTTGTATTGTGGCAAAGATCTGCTTTAGAAAATTTTAGGTGCACTGAACTAAGTTTTCATTTTCTGTATGACTAAAATGATTGCAAATTAACTATTTTTTGCTTCCTTTTCCTTTTATTCTTTATTTTGCTTTATATGAAACATTTATTGTTTGTGTTTTTCTTCTGCATTGTATTTTTAGACAATAAAACCAAAAGGTTAAAGGCAACAACATTTTATAAGAGAGTTTTTAGTGATTAAATGTATTAGATCTTTCAGGGATGAATTCAACCATTTATTCAACAGGTACATGAGTAAAGGTGCAAGAGAAGGTTTTCTATGGTGTGTTATATGGACCTGTATTCGCTCAATCATCCATTATACCACATGAAATGAAAGTCAGCATGAGACCCCATGGCACCTCTGTCCCCACCAACATGTGTTGCATTAAGGGTGTATTAAAGCATGGACCAGTGAGTCCCAGATGCGACAGCAGGACTGATCATCAATTATTATACCTCACTGGATCAAAATGAGCATTTCTGCTCATTCCAACATCCCCAGTGCTGGCCTGTGGTGGCTAAGCTCAGGCTTAATACACCTTCAACCCCCCATGGCCTCTACAAGCTTAGTAACACCAGCAACAGCCCTTGTGGAGGTAGCGGGACATGCCTCAAGACAACATCTGCTTCCCCTTGGTGACCTGCCGAGTTAAGCCAACTGAAGAATCAAGGGCACACTTGCAGAGGTCCCTGATTTTATCATAACAAAGGCATTGCTGCTGCTAGTGCCTGTAACTAGCTTCAGGAGATGTTTCAGTCTATTTCAGCTAATACTATGAACTCACTCTCTCTATCACTGCCTTTCTTTCACCCAGTATTTTTTCCCTCTCTTACTGCTCTATTTGAAATAAACACCAAGGGATACATACAAAGAACCACATTTATGCCTGTAAAGGCATCAGGTGCACTGTTTATGATAAAAGCTATTTTAGAACTTTGAACAGAGTTGAGATGTCTAAATAAAAAATGAGATTTTTTTTAAAATTTTCAACAACTACTACTATTGTTATATTATGTTGTGTTGGCCTGGATAATTATTAAAATGCAATACTAGCCAAGTACCACAATTTCCCCAAAATCCTGGAAATTTTTATTTTACTTTGTTCTTCCAATTCATGCTAGAACATCAAATCAGTACAAATGCAAATCTTATGAGTTCTGAATTAGTCAGTATGACAGATGTTTGACACTTGAAATCCAGCAGGACCCCTGGTTGAAGGGAATCAGGACAAATCAATGCAATCATGAAGGTGTCTGGGGGAAATGAGGACAAAGAGACACATTCTGTGTGCTTATTTGCAGGAGCTTCTGGCAAGTATTTTGTGTACCAGGTCTGCTTCTGCATGCATGGAATGGCAGACTGCTCGCAAGTGCTACATTGCCTTGAGGTCCCCACAGATGTCTCACAAAGAGCTTGGGCAGAAGTGCAGCACAAACTTGTGATGCTGAATGTGATGAATGCCTCAGCTTTCTTTCTGCACAGAGTACACAACAATCAGGTTTATGTGTTCAGTGTCAAGCCCCCTTGAAACTTCTCTGTCATTTTCTGTTAGGCCAAACATGTCCTGGAGGGCCTAACTGAAGCTCAACCCCTTTGTCCCATCTGAAAATCTACTCTTTTTCCTTGCACCCATTCAGCACAAATTCTTCCTTTTCTCACCACACGTTCACTCCATTCGTCAGTATTACCAGCATGCAAGTGGTTTCTGGATTGATCCATTTGTTCATGAATACCAATTTATCAACCAGTCAGTGTATACAGTGATCGATTGGGGATGGGGTTCCATAAAGTGCAGTGGGGAGTAATCCCAATCGTGCTTTTGCATTCAACACCTGGATTAAATGATTGCATGAACTCAGAATACACATGAAACCATAATGTACCCTGCATACTTTATTATATTTTAACCAATTAGATTAACTGCTGGTAACTTAATCAGAATTCAGTTGTGTGTGTGTGTGTGTGTGTGTGTGTGTGTATGTGAACTGTTAAGCATGAGATTTATTGCGATTTTATGCTTGTGCTTGCGAAATTAATGATTTCACAGGAAAATATTGCATTTCTTGTGAATGACACATTTTAGCAGAAATATGCTAATATGGGAAATATAGACAGATGGCATCATAGTTGTAGCCGTCTGTCATCATATCATTGATGTCATTGCAGCAATACTGAAGCTATCACTGTAAATTAAATCTAATCAAAATTGCAGTTAATCTCATAGTGTTTTCTTATTGGAAAATAAAGCAGAGAAAAACTGCAATGTAATTTTTCATTGGTCACAGCAGGCTGTTCTTCAAGAAAATATCTGGTTTATGTTCCTTTCATCTGTCAAAATACTTCTATTATTCAATTTACCCATCGATAATTGTGCTCTTTTTAGGACAATGAAGCTTTAAGATGGCTTTGCCATAAGTTTCTAGCCTGCCATGCTGTGCTGCAAAATATCAGGACAACCTAGGTCAATAACATTAAAGGCTAAGAGAGCTGGTGAAAATACAACTCATGTGATGTTGTGGTCTGCTCAGCCTTCAGGAGACATATTGATGCACAGTTATTTTGGTCAATAAGTCCTTCTGAGTAGAAGCCATCTTTATCCTTGAGATGAAGCATGTGAAAAATAGGAAAGGGATAAGACCATGCATTTTATTATACCACAATATTTTAAAAAGGAAGGAAGAATTGAAAGAATGAGAGATGGGGTGTATGGGGAGAGAAAAAATGTTATGCACTTGTCACATGGGATGCAACATCCATAAAAATTCATTTTAATGTCAATGAGAATCGGGGACTAGAAGCACAGGTGAGGTAATGGTATGGCCAGCAGTATAGACCCAAGAGACTTCCCACTTGTGTGCACAAATTGTGAACAAAGTTTTTCACCTTTCAGAAAGAGAGAAAAAAACTATAACATTATCTAACACAATCACCCCGGTGAAAACAAAAACCAAAAACAAAAGAATAAAATATTAATAAACAAAATATTGCATTAACTGTTTAGGATTTACAGCCATTTTTATACATAGTTCCCTGTTCCCCCATTACTCCATGTCAAACCAAGCAGATAAAAGATCTGACAGATCTGGAGTTAATTCAAAGTCTTGAAATTGCATTTGATAGCTGCTTACTGAAACTTTCAATGTGAGGTCCAAAGAAATGTTGATGCAAATCAAGGAGGCCAATGAATAAATGTACCTTTGGTTGATCCCTTGCATTTTCCCTAGGGGTTGCCACAGTACATTAGTCCACATGGGTGATTTAGAAAAGGTTTTATATTGGATGCTCTTCCCTAAGCAACCCTTCATGGTGATAGGGGTGTGTCCCCCCCACCTGGAACTGAACCAGGAATCTTTTGCTTGTAAGGCAAATGTGAAAACTGCCATCTAACAGAGACACAAATCAATCTATCAATTAATCCATCAATCAGATAAGTAGCTAAAATTTTTGAGGTGGCCAGAAGAACAATCTGGTACATTCTTAAAAACTAGGCATGCAATGGCTGACACAGCAACACCAAAAGGCATGGAAGACAATTAAAGTTGATGATCACAATTTTTTTTTCCTTGGTTAACAAAAACCCCTACACAACATCTAGCCAAGTCAAGAACACTCTCAAGGAGGTAGGTCTATCACTGTGAAAGGCTACAATCAAGGCTTTCATGAATGTAAATACAGAGGTGCAAAACACTGGTTACACTCATCTAAAAGATCCTGCACAAGTAGGAAAAAATCTTTGGACAGATGTATTTGTACCAGAATGATGGGAAAAGAAAAGTATAGATCCGAAGCATATTATAACAGTGTTTATTGACAATGTGACTGCTGATAGACATAGCAGGATGAATTCTGACATGTACAGGTCTATACTCTCTGCTCAGATTCAGCCAAATGCTACTAAACTGAGTGGACATTGCTTCATAGTGCAATTGGATAAAGGCCCAAAGCATATTGCAAAAGCAACCCTTGAGTTTTTCAAGGTAAAAAATGGGATGTTCTTCAATGACCAAGTCAGTAACCTTATCTCAAACCAAAAGAGCATGTTTTAGAGTTACTTGAGACAAAACTGAAGGCAGAGACCAACAAACAAGCAGTAACTGAAGGTGGCTGCAATAAAGGGCTAGCAGAGCATCTCAACAGAGGAAACATTTGGTGATATCCATGGGTTCTAGACTTCAGGCAGGCATTGACTGCAAAGGATTTTCATTCAAGTAGGGTGGGGCGATATGTCAAAAACTTCATATGACAATGTAAGTCATCACCTATCACAGTCATGGTATATATCACAATATAGTATATTTTCTGTAAATTCAGTGAATTAATAGTTCATATAAGGAACAATACAAAGCCCATAGCAGTCATAGCTGTTGCTCTGTATTTTCCCATAGTGGCCATGGCCAGTTAAACAGTTTCTAGAGCTCTCTGTGTATGAAAACATTTTTGTACACATAACATTTTAATGAATGTAAATAACATTAACAATAAATTGGAGATAAAATAACTGATATGTTTCAGTTAAATATTTTGCTATATTTTACATTTTTCACCCAGGTCACGTCAAGAGCCAGCTGCCACTCACCTGCAGTGAATGCAGCCTGTCAGGTTCCTTGTTTTTTCCTGTTGTCAACATGCCCGCTGTGAACTAAAATATTAGCATTGGAAGAAGTTGTAAAACTTTTAGAAAGGAGTCTGAAATGGGTCAAAGTGTCAGTGAAGTTTTGTCTTATCTGATAACAGTGACATCAGGGTGAATTGTGAGTTTCTTGAACTTTTCTGTCAGTAAGTGCTGTTGTTTTGTCTTTGCTAGCTGGTGTTAGCTGAGGTCACTGAAACTTTGAAGTGGAGCTATATGTGAATATATGGAAAAGAGCATAAATATATCGAATGAAACTGATGTCACATATGCTCAGGTGCCATCTAGTGTTTTTGATGGGTAATAATATTGCACTGGATCTCAGTACAAGAAGTAGCATTGTGAGTGAGCACAGAATCTACTGGCAGTCCTATACAATATTACCCCTCAAAATTACTAGCTGGCACCTTTGTGACGTCAGTTTTCATTAAATATATTCAAGCTCCATTCCATATATTCAGATTCCATTCCATATATTGAGACTCTATTCAAGATATTCAAGTTTCAATTCATATATTCAGATTTCTAAAAAGAAAAAAAAAAAAAAAAAAAAATTAAACAAAACAAAAAAAAAAAT
>VUQH01002246.1:0-12555 GCA_015106775.1 Etroplus canarensis
AAAAGTTTTAGAACACCCCAATTTTTCAGTTTTTTATTAAAATTCAAGCAGTTCAAGGCCAATGAATAGCTTGAAATGGCACAAAGGTAAGTGATGAACTGCCAGAGGTTAAAAAAAGTAAGGTTACCTAAATCTGAAAACTAATGTACATTTCAGAATTATACAAAAAGGCCTTTTTTAGGGAACAAGCAATAGGTTAACAACTTAAAGCTGTTCTGCAGCAGTGGAGGTAGATCGAGCCTTGAACCCAGGATAACAAGGAACAGACACAGTACAAAGATAATAATACAAGGACTCAAGGGAAACATGAACCAACACACCGAGACTAGAGACAAGGAGGCTGAATACTGGAAAACATAAGGAAGACACAAAGAACCAATAACTAAACATAAGCTGGGGCAGGAACAATGAAAGTAAAACATACAGTAAGGCACACAGCAAGGGGGATGCTTACTCTCGGAGAACTGGACAGGGCTGTGGAAGGTCCTTAACCCATCACCAGGACTGGTATCTGCTTCTCTGTGCAAGGAGGAACAGGATGAGCACTGCCAGAGCCCTACAAAATGACCCCCAGCAGGCCCAGATGGCCTGAGGGGCCGACGGCCCCACTAGAGGCCTCACTGCCCAGCACCATGGAGCTTGACTGGCATTTGCCATAGAATACCAAAATTGGCAGGCCACTGGCACCCTGTGCTTTTCACAGATGAAAGCAGGTTCACCCTGAGCACGTGACGTACGTGAAAGGGTCTTGAGAATCCGTGGAGAACATTAATCTTCCTGTAACATCGTTTAGCATGACTGGTTTGGTAGGGGGTCAATGATGGTGCAGCACAGACCTCTACAGGCTAGGCAACGGCACTGACTACCATTAGGTATTGGGATGAAATCCTCTGATGCACTGTCAGACCCTGCGCTGGTGCAGTGGGTCCTGGGTTCCTCTTTGTTCACGACAATGCCAGGCCTCATATGGCGGGAGTATGCAGGCAGTTCCTACAGAATAAAGGAATTAATACCACCGGCTGGCCCCCACGCTTGCCTGACCTAAACCCAATAGAACACCTCTGGGACATTAAGTTTTGGTTCACCCTACGCAGTAAGGTTGCGCCTCAGATTCTCCAGGAGCTCGGTGATGCCCTGGTGCAGATCTGGTAGGACATTCCACAAGACACCATTCGTTGTCTCATTAGGAGCATGCCCTGACATTATCAGGCATGCATACAAGCATGTGGAAGCCATACAAACTATTGAGCACCGTTTTGAATTGCTGCAATGACAAAATGCGGCAAAATGGACTAGCCTGCCAAATCAGTTTTTCACTTTGATTTTTGGGGTGTCTTTGAACTGAGCCTGCTGTAGGTCGATAATTTTCATTTTCATCAAAAGATGTTCCATTCTTTTGTTCCTAACACATTACCCACTCCATATCAGTACAGATATCCAGCATGATTTTTTTTCTCCATTGAGATCTAATGTGTTTTCAAAGCGTTCCCTTAATTTTTGTTGAGTGTATTTTCTTCAGGTTTCACACTTGAAAAATTATACAAAGCTCCCCTCAAAGTAGCATAAATAGGAATTCAGAGCATTTGATTTTGCACCATTAAGCAATTTCATAAATACAAAGCCTTGAACCTGCTGTTTAAAAATAGTTTCCTGAAAAATTCTCAAGACATGACCTCAATGGGCTCCTCAAGTAATGGCAACAAGAAAAACAGCTTCATCCTCCGTCTTTCTCGCAAATTCCTTTCACTTTGTACCATTTTCTGTCTTCTTTTCATAAGAAAAATGTGGTCAGTATAGGCAGAGGAAACCCTTTTTTCTGAGTAGAGTGCTACTCTAATGGTCTTAGAATACATATTGCATATCTCTACACACAAGAATCATGTCTTAACTGAGGCTCATCATCTGACAACATTAAATTTCTATATACTTGCTGCACTTTTTCACTCATGGTTTGCATGTTTTCTGGTGCTCATTACCCTTTGTTGTATTCCCCTAAAATCTCACTAGATGGAGCTGTTCTACACTTTGGACAGCCTGTGTACATTCACAAAGAATATAACTGAATTTGTTTGCAAAGAAACCGACTTGCCAGACATATTTTCTTTTTTAAGATATTTATTTTTAAAAATGACTCGGGATCTTGGAATTGCTTCATATGTGCCAGCTCAGACGTGGGCTTTCCTTTCGCCGCCTCCCACGCCAGCTGTAGAGAATTCATGCAGCTGTGTTGTGTGCCATCAGCGCTCTACGGTGATCCTACTAGTTTAAAGCTTTGTCACAGAGAAATCAAAAGCTGCAGTGATTTGCAATATACTGATATGGATGATAATTGCATAGGATAATAGCCATGCTGTACAATACACAGAATTATAAAATAATATGTTAGAATGATTAGTATAGATTTCCTAAAGTAGGTTTATACAGTTTTTCATTATTTTCAACATTTAAGTGCATCATATAATATGAATAATCTTTATATTAGTGGTGATCTGGTACATAGTTATTGTGATTTAATACATACAGTACATACATACAGTAAATCTTAAATTTAGAGGGACATTGCAAAGCCCTTAAATGTAATAGATAGTGTCTGATAAAATTAATTAATGGTATGCAGCAGAATGATAAAACTGTACACATCTGTCATACCAGATTATGGTGGTAGTTTCTTTTGCTGAGTTTTGTTTTTTCCTCTAAAACACAGTACAGATTATTAAAATGAAGCCACTCTCAGAGAAAAGAACCAAAAAAAGCCATTTCTGTATCAAACAGAAGGTCAACATCTTGCATGCATTACTTTAGAAGTAGTAAAAATGTAAAATTAGAGCTTAAGAGGGAAAAAAATCAAAAACGTCAACAACTGCATGCAGCCACAATGGTTATAATGTTAACAATTCCATAATGGTTTGAGTACCTCCTGCCCTCACATCCTCACACACTAAAATCATAAGGCATGCCTCATTTAATTCCTCCACAACCATAATTTTAATGGCAGATAACATCCTATAAACAACAGCTATGAAGTCCATTCTTGTTTACCTTCATATGGTCAATACATGTGTAATGAGATCTGCAAAGAAGAAGCAAAAATGTAAATTATTAGCTTAATGTGAAAGTGGTCTAAAAAAATTAGTTATTTCAGCTGAGAACAGCATTCAGTGGTTATTTCATAGAGTAAATTATATTGTGTTTGTTGCCACAGGCCTGTAATTTATTATCAGGGTTTCATTTAATAATTTAATACTTACTCAGCAGACAGGCTGCTCAGTTTGTATTCCTCTGGCGGAGATTCTTGTCTTTGTGGTTGTTGGTTGAATTAGTTTTCCTTTACAAAGAAGCAGAAGACACAATCAGCTCATCATCTCAAAGGAAGGATGCACAATATGTGACCAATTTCTACAACGACAATTTCTACAACTCCCTCAAAATTAAAAGCCTTTCTTGATACAAATTTGGTTAATCTCACATTCAAAGTCATCTTCTCATACACCTGGTGGTGTACCTTTGGCTGCTCCCTTTTATTCTCCCCAAGGGGTCGCCAGAGCAGATTTATCCACTTTGGTAATTTGGTAGAGCTTTTACACCAGATGCCCTTCCTGAAGCAGCCCTCCATGGTGAGAGGGGCTTTTGGCCTCACCTGGAATCGAACCAGAGACCTTTTGCTTGTGAAGCAAATGTGTAAACCACTATACTAAGGGGATGCTCATCTTTTCATACACCTCTGAACCATTTTCAATGTGGGTGTTACACAGTGGAAGTACCATTATGTCCCCTTGCACTTGTAACTCTGCAGTGAGCTCTGGTTCTCCTCCAATGTGTAAAAACAGTTAAATTTCAACTTAACTGTTATTTTCAGGAAGTGGATGAAGTTTTAGGGAGGCAAAGACAACCAGAAAACTTCTGTGTTTTTAGTGTGCTTGAGATGGCACACATTGGATTGGAAAAAAAATAGTTCAGGTTGAAATAGAAGTTTGAGGTCCATAGTGTAGCTCACAGAATAGTAGCCATGCTGCTACTGAAAGCTGCCGAAGAAGATGATCTTGAACAGGAAATAAGCCATTTTTGAAATCAGGTGGGTCTTTTAATCATAACTCATACATACAAGGCTCCAACAGTTAATTCATTAGATAGACAGAAAGTAATAAGATTCAACTCTAATATTTGTAAAATCACTTTAATTGTCTATGAGATAAAAACACCTAAAGTTTGCTTGTTTCATGACATAAATTAAACAATGGTTATAGTAACTGACCAAATTTAAGCTCCCTATGCTTGTGGTGGAAATTTAACAATTATTTTTATCAACAAGTTTCACTGATGATGTGTTATTGATTGACAGTTCATTAACCGGTGATGAGGACATGCAGTAATAGTTGCAGTCACAGACTATATATAAAAGGAGGACATAGCCATAGGGCTGTCGATCATTTCTGGTCTTTAAGCCTTGAAGCCTTTCATCAATTTTACACTAAATAGGACCTAAATTTAAAAAAAATAAACATCACGTCGTATCAAATCAGACTTACAACTAGCGAGTGGACCCCTAAACACACCAGGAATCTCTTTACTGAGGTATATGTGACAAGCATGCCATTTTTTAATAAACTTCTATATATAAAATCTAACTTCTTTTTGCAACAAGAGTAGTTGCCCCCTGCCGGTCATTAGAAAGAATGAAAGTAAAGCTACTTCCACATTAGCTTCAACTTTCAGACACGAGGCTATACCCATCTTTTACATTCAGAGATAGACTGCAGCTTTATTGCGCAATAAAGAGCTGGCTGCATGGAGACAAGTTTCACTTTCCACTGTGGAGGACAACACCATAATTTTATATACTCAAGCTATAATGGGTGACCAAGACATCAATAAACACATTTGCTTGAAACTATGCTGGAATGTGTTATAAAACACTTAATAAAAAATACATACTACTTGTTAATGCTGAATATGGGTGGCTTAAGCAGGACTTTCCTAATCTGGACAACTTGTCAGCCACAGCAACAACGTCCAAACTTGACCTTAAAATGCCGTCCTGTGATTGATTTGAAATACTAGGGCATCATGCTCACTGTTATTTGTGACCCAGATTTGGGAACTACTTCACTACAGACTGTCTGTAGTAAATACATCATGATAAGCTACAACAAAACACACATTACTTTACCAAGCTAAACAGAGATAAGGTGGTAAAAGGGGAAGTGATCATACTTACACTGGTCCAGCTAGGTCATCATCTGCGGCAACAGGGGAAAATAAGGAGAAAAAAACACCAAAAAATAAAATGATCGCAAAGAAGTTGCACACGCTTAAGTGTTTAGCCTAAAGCTGTGACTAAAATAATATCGTGAAGATTTCTATGGTTCATCAGTACCATACCAACAGTATGTGTATACTGTTTTAGCAAATGAAAACACAGCTCAGATGAAGTAACAAAATACTAAAGGAAAAAACAGGAATCTGCTGTGATGCTGAATGAATGGCAGCTCATGAGATCACTCACAAAACACACAGAGTGCAGTTACACATCACATTAAAATGCATGAGCAAGTGTAAACAGTTACATACAAGCAGAATTTAAATTTTTATAAAATACTGTAGTCATGCACAGACAAGCAGTGCCCACAAAGAACATCTGTTCACGCAAAGAGATTAGTGAGAAGCAGATCCATCAATATCAGCCTGCTATCGTGGTAATACTCAGTGAAGCAGTGACACAAGAAACAATTGATAAACAAAATATTTCCAAGTCCTTCACAGTGACTTGCATGCCAATTCACTGCTGCAGTGGTCATGAGTGTGATGCAAAGATATGATGGGAAATCTTAAAAAAAGAAAGTTCTGAACAGTATTTTACAGTAATGTTGAACATTAAAAAGGCTTAACAGAACTGTTTACTGCACTGCAGACTGGAGGATGATGAGGCTGAATGCTTGTTGAAATTCAAGAGGCATGCAAAGTCTCGCACTTACCACAAACATGGATTATGTTAGGCAATTTGGAAAAAAGGGGAGGATGTGAAATATTACAACATTTTTTAAAAAAATATACAACAGCTAAAGCTAAACAAATTCCAAGAATTTCAAGTAAAACAATTCACGAATGAATTTGCTCTCAAGCAATTGACACCCATCTTGCTTTGCAACTGAGAGGCTGTAAGGATTCTCAAGGTGACTTTAGCACTCCCATATTCTGCAACAGTGCTTCCCTGACAGAGTAATAAACCATAACGAGAATACATTCACATACAATGACTGTCAGTGTTAGAGAGCATCACTGACAGCTCTGAAGAGTCAGTCATTCACTGCATGCTGCAGCTCATCAGCATGTGACATCAAAATTCTGTTTGAGAGGAAAAGGTTGCCCAAATACCATTAATGCATAATGTATGATATAGCTAGACTCACATGAAATACTCAGTAGTAGCAGAAAAACTGCAGGCTGACAATCCCAGATTGTAAAGCTAAACTACAGGTCTCATAGTTCAGTTTGCATTAGCTTGAGGACACCACAAGGTTCCAGGAAAGCCATTAATAATTGAAACTGTCCACCTCTGCAACACTGCAGTATCATATTTCTCATGAATATTAAAATCATGATATTGTCCTGACAAGGTGCAACAGTGTCTGCATATTGGGTCAACATTGCCAGCTGAATTATTGAGTGCAGGTCCAGCAATGTGAAGTGTCAGGAAACTCTCAGTGTGTTTGATAAAGGTACGACTTAAAGCTCACACCCAAAAGAAAGTGCTCCTCCTTTCACATGAGAGTTCCAATAATTATTTAATTTCTGTTCCGTTTGACTATATCCCCAGATATAGTCAAACAGTGGACTAATAAAACATTCCTAAGCATCATCAGTGGTGACTCACCGTCTTGTAAATCTTCTGGCTTCTTGCGCTTCTCATAAACAACAATGATGATGACCAGGATGATGATCTCAGCCAAAACCCCCAGAAGAGGCCATAAGGGGGCCAAGTGGCTGCGAACCCTCAGCACAGATTTCTCAACACGGCTGCCAATCACGTTGGTGGCATTGCACTGGTACTCGCCTGGGTCTTCAATAATATCCAGATTTATAATGTGAAGCTCTGTGTAGTCGTCTTTGCTGTTGATTACGATGCGTGTTGAGTTTTCTAAGGGTTCCTATGGGGGTATAAGAGAAATCCAACAAATCATGCTGATGATTTGGCAATAAGATGCGTTTACATGGACAGATTTTTTTATTCTAGTTTAGATAATTTGTGCTGTATTACATAAATATAGTCCCCTCAAAAAGTATTGAAACAGCAATTTGATATGTTAAGTGACATAGAACATAACACATTTTTGTATCAAAACATATGTTTTTTCAAGTGAGCTGAATCATTGAAACAAAAGGTTTTCAACTAAATTAAAGTCAACTATACTTCTTATTTGGTTGCACATCCCTTGCTTGAAATAACCATCAACATATGACCTGTAGACGTCACCAGATTTTGTGTTTCTTCATCGGTTATGACTTTCTAGGCTTTTAACACGTAATTTTTTAGTTGTTTGCTCATGCAGGGTTTCTCTCTTGCGTCTTCTCTTCAGTGGGCGCATGTTGAATTGAGTTAAGATCTGATGATTGACTTGGCCAGTCCAAAACCTTTCATTTTTTTCCCCCTCAGTGAAGTCTTTTGTTGTGGTGGCAATGTGTTTTGGATCACTGTCTTACTGCATAATAAATTTCTTCCTAATTAATTTGGATGAATTTCTCCAAAACTGGCAGACAATGTGTTCCTGTAGACTTCTGTGTTCATTCTGTTGCTATCATCATGAATTACATCGTCAATAAACATGATTGAGCCTGTTCCAGGAGCACCCTTGCAGGCTCAAGCCATTACACAACCTCCAGCATATTTCATAGATGTGCCCATATGTTTAGGATCATGAGCAGATCACTTCTCTCTCCACATTTTGGCCTTTTCATAATTTTTGTAGTGGTTCATTTTTGTCGCATCACTCCATAAACTTTTGTTCCAGAACTGCTGTGGCTCATCTCTGTACTTTTTTGAAAATTCCAATCTGGCTTTCTAATTTTTTTTTACCGCTGATGAGTAGTTTGCATATTGCAGTATGGCCTTAATATTGTTGTTCTCCAAGTCTACTTTGAACAGTGGTCTGTGTTATTTCCACCCCTGCTCTTTGGAGGTCTTTCATGATGTTACAGACTATTGTTTTGGGGTTTTTCTTTACTGCTCTCATCATTTGCCTGCCATCACTTGTTTTTCTTTGATGACCAGTTCGTGCCGGTTGCTCACTACACCGGTGGTTTTCTTCTTTTTCAAGCCATTCCAAAATGTGGTACTCACTATGCCTGATGTTTCTGAAATGCCTCTGATGGATTTTTCTCCTGTTCTCAGCTTCAGAATGGCATGCTTTTCTCCCGTAGACAGCTCTCTGGTCTACGCGCTGGTCTATCCTTTTTAACTACAAATGCAGACTTCACAGTTGAAAGCCAAAGCTTAAACTGAGAGTAGATATCCAGGGCTATTGGATGATAAAATAATCTGTATTATATGACACACCTGAGTAATAAAAAACACCTGTCATTTGTCATGTTCCAATACTTTTACTTTCTTGAAAAACATGATGGTTTGACACAATATGCGTAATATTCTACATTGTTTAACATCTTTAGATGTAAATACCAGGGAATAAAAGTTGAAACTTTGATTTCATCTCATATTCATCTTTTGACCTCACACACACATACATCTTCAATGCACTCCAAAAATAATTAATTGTACTTTCTGTTTCAATACTTTTGGAGGGGACTGCAAATATGAACTAACAATTTAGCATTTAACTATAGCATAAAACTTCTAGGTTTTATTTTTCAGTGCTAATACGACCATCTGTTTTCTTTCCTTATTTTAGTCTTGCCATAGGGTGCAGACATTCACAAGTTAAACTTAAGAATTTTTTTAAGAATCACACAAATTAAGTTTTAATTACAAATAAAACTTAATTTGTGCCTGAACTACACATCAAAGTAAAAACACACACTCTTCAAATAAATTAACACCACAGTCAAACCAGCCATCAGCATTTTTTTAAAAATCTGATTTGATTTTAATTTAATATTTTTATTTTATCCATTTTTTTAAGTTAATAATTAAGAACCAACATATACAGGGGTAAAGTTGACTCCAGAACGTTCCTCAAAATTTTTCACCGATTTTAGCCACAGCAACAGCAGACTGCAATGGCACCATACACAACATGTCTCCATGGCGACACCATAAAAATATATGTTCCCACAATCTGTTTGGTTTTTTATTTATACAGATTAGATGAATGGTCATAGAGATTTGGCTAAAAATGTGTGCTTTTTTACAGATTTAAGCAGTAGCAACAGCAGATGGCAACAGTTGCAGATATAACAGGGTGTCATCATGAACGTGAATGAGCCCAAGAGCAATATGGCGTACAGCTGAATTAGCTTCATAAGCATTTCTAGATACCAACTTTAACCACCAAGGGTAAATATTATTCTCAAGCCATTAGGGATCAAACTTCCATCTTTTCTTCCACCAGGGTACTGAAAGGCTCCCTGTACCACCCAAGCATGTTACTTTTATTTTTAAAGGCATGAGTTACCAATGTAGCTAATCATTTTTAATCAACAATTCTGTTATTGTGAACCATTTTTACACCAAAACCTTGTAACAGCTTGAAAGATTTAGTCCAGGGCTCACGATCTTGTGGCCCCGGAGTGGTTCCCTCTAACAAACTCTAGAGGACTATGAACACGGAGATTTTTCTTTTTACATTTTAATTTGTATTTATTAGCAAATATCGATGTTATTCTTTACAGATCTGAGGAATATTTCCTGTATGTAGCTGAAAAAAGGAGGGCCTCATACTGATATGGACGTTAGCCAAAATTGGAATGAAACTGCCTTTTTTGTTGTTTTTTAAGCTTTTCCTTTAATAAAAAGATATGCATGAGGCTGCATCACATTTATTATAAGGCTCCACACAGATCTATATCACTCAAAAATATCTCTTGGTGTTAAAAGCTGCTGAACCCTGGTTTAGTTGTACTATAAAACACTGCTTTAAAATTGCAGTCACACTGTATGATATAGATGTCTCGTCATCTACCGCTTTTCCGGGGGTCCGGGTGGCAGAGGCAGCAGTTCAAGCAGAGAAGCCCAGACTTTCCTCTCCCCAGCCACCTCCTCCAGCACTTCAGGGGGGACACCAAGGCGTTCCCAGGCCAGCTGGGAGACATAGTCTCTCCAGCGTGTCCTGGATCTTCCCCGGGGTCTCCTCGCAGAGGGACGTGCCCGTAACACCTCAAGTGAGAGGCGTCCAGGTGACATCCTGATCAGATGCTCAAACCATTTCACCTGGAGTGGAGGAGCAGCAGCTCTACTCTGAGCCTCTCCAGGATGACTGAGTTCCCAGCAACCCTGCGGAGAAAGCTCATTTCAGCTGATTGTATTCATGATCTCATTTTTTTGGTCATCACCCAAAGTTTGTGACCATAGGTGAGGCTAGGAACGTAGATAGACCGATAAATCGAAAGCTTTGCCTTAGAGTTCAGCTCCATCTTTGCCACAATAGATCGGTACAACGTCCACATCACTGCAGACACTGCCCCAATCCACCTGTAAATCTCCCACTCCACCCTCCCCTCACTCGTGAATAAGACCCTAAGATACTTGAACTCCTCCACTTGGGGCAGGACCTCGTCCCCAACATGGAGCGGGCAATCCACCCTTTTCTGGCAGAGTACTAAGGACTCAGACTTGGAGGTGTTGATTTTCATCCCGGCTGCTGCACACTGAGTAACAAACCGTCCCAGCACCTGTAGGTCACTGCTCGATGAAGTCATCAGAACCACATCATCCGCAAACAGCAGAGATAAGATCCTATGGCCACCGACCATGACACCTTCCATTCCCTGGCTGCGCCTAGAAATCCTGTCCATAAAAATTATGAACAGAATCCATGACAAAGGGCAGCCTTGGCAGAGTCCAACTCTCACTGGGAAGGACTTCGACTGTTGTTGGCAATACGAACCAGACTCTTGCAATGGTTGTATAGAGACCAGACTGCTCGTAGCAATGAGGACGATACTCCATACTCCCAAAGTCTTTTCCTTTCTGGTTTTTTTTTTTTTTGACTTTGAAAGACCTTCAGAAAGACTGGAGAACTATTGCTCAAGACCATCCATTGTCTTCCACTTATCCAGTTCAAGATTGTTGGGGCTGAGGCCTACCCAAGCTGTCATGGGGCAGGTTACACCCTAGATAAGTCATCAGGCTAACACAGAGAGACAATCAACCATTTACACTTACACCTAAGGCCAATTTAGAATCACCAGTTAACTTAACCCCAAGGGTGTCTTTGGACATTGGGAGGAAGCCAGGGTACCTGGAGAAAACCAACACAGGGTACAATTTGCAAATTCCACAAAGAAGGGCCCAATGGATTCAAACCCAGACCATCTTGTTGTGAGGCAACAGTGCTCACCATTGCACCTCCATACCACCCTTGCTCAAGACCACATGATTAAAAAAATGACAAGAAAGTCTGATTCCTTGGAAGAACAATACAAAGAAATGAAGGGTGGTTCAAGATTTTTTTCAATTCAGTTCAATTCTATTCTATTTATATGGCGCCAATCAAAGCAAAAGACACCTCAAGGCGCTTTACACTGAAAGGTAACGACAATACAGTATTAGAGAGAAATCCCCAACAATCAAGTGATCCCCCATGAACAAGCACTTTGTCATGGTGTGCGGCCATGTGAGGTGGTTGGACCCAATGTGCAGACTCCATGAAACAGACTGAGTAAACTCAAAGCAGGCTTTTATTTAGTCAACTGACAAAGAAGAGCGAAATCCAAAACATAAATCCTTGGCAGGGTAAAAACAGAAGCCAAAACTCAAAGGATCCTCACATGCGGGGTGAAACATTGACAACGCAACACAGAACTGAGGAGAGACAGAGACTAAATACACACAGACTAACGAGTAAACGAGAAACAAGAGGGAGAGGAACACAGGTGGCAACAATCAGGGGCAGGAAGTAAACAGAACACAAATGCACAAGACTGAACAGACTTCAAAATAAAACAGGAACGGAAAACAAGACATAAGCATAAATTTGACAGAAGAGAGAGATACACAGACAAGAGGATCATGGCAAACTAAAATACAGTATAAGAAAACTGAAAATACAAAAAAGGCCTGGAAAACTCAAAAACAACAACAAAACAAGCAGACCATGACACACTTGGCGACTGTGGGAAGGAAGAACTCCCTTTAAACAGGAAGAGTCCTCTGGCAGAACCAGGCTCAGGGAGGGACAGCCATCTGCCTCGATCGGTTGGGGAAAGGGAAGAGAGAAAGGAGAGCAACGAGAGACACAGACTATGGGAGAGAGTGGTCAACATTGCGCAGTACTATCTCTGAGGGTTTTGTTTTCTTTAAATCAAAGGTTCATCAAAATAAAATGTCACAATAGCGTGGCTCGTTTTTTTTTTTTTTTTTTTTCTTTTTAATATAATTTTTGT